>PVIH01017392.1:0-42000 GCA_004025045.1 Sigmodon hispidus | reverse complement strand
CTCCTTATGATCCTGATCCCTTTGCTCATATTCTCTCTCTCTCTCTCTCTCTCTCTCTCTCTCTCTCTCTCCCTCCTCCTCCTCCTTCTTCCCTCCCTCCCTCTCTTTTTCTCTTCTTCCCTCCCTCCCTCCCCCCCTCCAACTGGACTGGGAGTGTAACTTGGTGCTTAACTATGGATCTCTTCTTCTACCTCTATTCATTGCTGGATGAAGGTTCTCTTAGTCTGATGTGGGCCAGGCTATTGATGTATTTTTGAGTCCTGGAGGTGAGGATCTCCTGGAACATCTCAGTTTGGCAAACCAAGTCCTTGTATACTTAAGACAATGTGAGTTGATTTTGGGTCAAATGTGAGATGTCCTTCACTGGCTCATTTTGTTATGTAGGTGACCCATAGCTCATGGTTGTTTTTTTTTTTTTTGTTTTTGAGAAAATATAGGTGACAAAGGTGTGTACCTTCAAAGGTTGTGCTTGGTCCCTTGTTTCTTCTTCCTTTATGCTGTCTGTCCACCATGAGGTGAAGACTCTCCTATTACCATGACATCCAAGTGCACAGGGCCAAGTGCTGTGGACTGAGCCCTCCAAAGACAGGAGTCAAAACCTCTTTCCTCCTTTGAGTTTTCTCAGTTATTTTGTCACAGTGATGCGGCTCTGACTGTCACAAAGGGGCTCTGCCCAATGCCAGCATGATTTGAATTCAAGATGAATGTAGCAGGCGGGTGGTTGCTAACCCCAAAGCGAGAACTAGTAAGAGATATTGAGACTATCAGAATGAGGTCTAGGAAGACCCATAAAAACAGCAAGAGGATAGTTAAGGCATGGTTTCTGGCCAGGTCCAGCAGATACAGCCACAGCAACACTTCAAATATGATTTCAACATGAACTTTGATCTCTTGGATCCCATTTGTAGTCATTATAGATTGTGCAATAATTTGAGTGGTGTTGATAATTTTTTAGATTATACTATATTTATAGCATTTCTTCCTCCCTCCCAACCCTCCCATATACTCCTCCTTGTGTTCTTTAAAAGTCATGTCCTCATTTCCCCCACTAATATTATTAATGTGCCTATGTATATATATCCATATTCCTAAATATAGCCTCCTCAGTCTATATAATGTAATGGCTATATAACTTTTTTTTAGGGTTGACTATCTGGCACTGGGCAACCAATTGGTCTGCACTTCCCTGGGGAAGACTGTTTGTCCCATGCTCAATATTCTTCAGCTGCCCATGGTTCTTTGTGAGGGTCGAGGCCTACGGGGATTTTGCCTATACACTTCTGTGTGTTCACTAGCATGCTTGTTCAGCTCATGTTTAGACAGTTATGTTGCCGAGACTTTATGGGTGCAGCTTCTGACATTACCAGGAGACACAGTCTTACAGCACACTTCTTGATCCTCTGACTCTGCCAGTCTTTCCTCCTCTCTTCCACAATGTTTCCTGAGCATTAGGCACAGGGGCTGTTCTATGGATGCATCCACAACTCTACATTTTAATGGGTTGTGGCTTTCTGTAGTGGTCTCTGTTTCAAAGAGACGCTTCTTTGATGAAGGGTGAGAACTATACTTATCTCTAGGTATAAGGACATGGTTTAGTGGTGGTTATAGAATTTTCTCCAATATCCATGACATCACTAGCACAGAGTAATTAGCTAGGTCTCCAGTACTAGGTATGGTATACCTCTTCAGGTCTTAAGTCCAGATCTATTGATTACCACCAAGGTATGCATGCTGATAGTTGATATGATTTATAGGTGTCATAGCTGGGTAGGACTGTTGACTGCTTCCCTTCTTTAAAAACTTGCATGGTGCCTTCTGGGGCCATAAAATCTGGTTCTCATAAAGAAGGCATTTGGGTCAGTTACAGTTCAGGTGTCTCTGGTCCCCATTTCTGAAGTACACAGTGTATTCTGGAACTGAATTCTTTAAGTTATAGGTATGCAAATGAGATTTTTTCCCTTCGATTGCATTGAACTTAATTTGAAAAAAAATCAAAAGATATCAATGAGAAATTTACAATAGGAGAAGTGGAATTTTATTTTTAAAAAATAAAATTTTAGTGGTGTATATTTACTGTACATAGTTATGGCTTTTACAAAGACATTTTCATACAAATATGTCATACATATTAATCATGTCTGCCTCCTCTCTTCTGCTACTTCCATTCTTTCCTCCATGACAGTCTTACATCTGGTTTATGGTCTTAGATCTGGTTTATGTATCTATAGATAACCTAAGAATCACAAATGACAACAATTGTGATACTTGTTTTTTTGAATCTGACTTTTTTACTTGCCAAAATAATCTTCAGCTGCATTCATTTTCACTTATATTTTAAAATATAAGATGTTCTCTTATTGTGTTATAAAATTTAAATTTATTTTACATCAAGATGTTTATATAGGGTACATACATTGTTATGCCGGATGATAATCTTCATATGTTTTTAAAATAACCATGAAAGCTTTCTGCTATAAAATTAACTTCATCGTACCTAGTACTCATTCAAATAAAATTGTCCCACATTATTCTGACTGTAGTAAGTGAATAATTGATTTATATTACAAAAAGGAAAGCCTTTAGACTGTAGATGAAGTCAAGAGTAAAGTTACAATTTGGTTTTATTAAACATTATAAGAATCTGAAAGAAGCCCAAGAAGAGTCAACTTCTAGGAGCTGCAACAAGAGACAACTCTGACTGAATACACCGCTAGCCTCCATAGAGCTGAAGAACTTCTGTGGGCTCTGCATTGGTGGACAAGAGGGCAATAGCAATGGAGAAGGTGCACTTCCTGTGCTTCCTTTGGTGACTGTTAGTAGACAGAAAGGAGCACAATCCTGGAAGTCCAGAGTCCTTGGTTTTAGATCAACTCTTCCTGCATTCAGCCCTGCACCCCATCATCAACCCTCATGCATAAACCCTAAGAATTTTGTATGGACAACAGTTTGTAGTAGTTACCAGAGGCAAGCCCCCCACAATGGGGCTTGTCCATTGTTCCAAAGGGGAGCATTGCCAAGCTCTTGAGACCAAGATTCTTCAGGAAATTGAAATCACCTTGATATAAGAAAGAACCATTCTAGAACAATCTAGCATTATTCTAAACCAGAATACTGGGTGGTTCAATTTGGGACTATGGAAATATTACATAGAGTCTCTGATGGATAAAATAAATAAATGGGCATAAATAAATAAATGTTTCACACATACGTGCCTGTCTTTTCTAGTGTATATATGTATGTACATAAATATATATAATTTTAGTGAATAAAAGAACAGTTCTTTAGGATGAAGATGAATCATAGTATTATTCTCCCATGCTTTTAATATAGACATAATATCTAAAATGTAAAGTACTATAACTTTTGTTAGTCTACAGTTTTAACATTTTAAGCACGTTAAAAAGAGATTAAAATGGATTTAAATTTAAGTGCAGGTAACTTTGATTTAAAGAAATAAAAATTGAAATTCAGCACAAGTATGGTTTTGGTTCTGTAAAAACTGTCTGTAGACTGATCAGTGGCTGTTCTCCCGTGTCCTTTAGGCCTGGGAAGAATCACCTAGAGGCCAGACAAGAGCTCATTAATGAAATACTTCTGCACTGGACACTCATCATGCCTGACAGTTCTCTCATTATGCACCCCTGAGAGGGGCACTAGTTGTCAGCAGCTGATGTAAAATCATTTTCTTGGTGCTGTAACTGAGTGAGAAAAGGCTCCACAGCACTTTTGCATGTCTATTAGGTAAGTCGTTTGAGGAGAAAAATGGTTTAGCACTGAAGAGAAAGTCAAAACATCTCATGTAAAAAATATTGAAATAATTTTTATGACAAAAAAAACCCATTCGAATGTAAACCTCTTTTTTTCTAGTACCCCAGGGACACCTCTGCTTTTGCTACCTCTTTTCTTGGGTATATTTTTCTGTTTATTAACATAGGAAATATTTTATGTGCCGTGATATGCTGTAACTGAATTATAGAGTGAGTAATTCAGTTGTTTTTTAGTAACTACTATAAGCTGAGAAATTCAGCAGGCTTTTTTTATTGGGTGAGATTGCTGGGTATTGTGCACAAACCTCATTCATTTGCATGCTAATTAAAAAATAGTAAATCAAATAAATGAAAAGATTAATTCTCTAAAATTTTGCTAAAGTAGATCACAAGATGTTTTAAGTTTTTTTGAAGCTGAACAATTTATTTTTAATGACTCTAATGCTCAAACAAAACAACATGACATGCAAATTTGTAAAGAAAGAAAGTCCTAATACTTTGCCCTCATCACACCTGCCTACCAACCTTTGACTCCCACCACATCCTGCCCACTCACCTGTGAGGTCTACCACATTCCACCTCCCTAATTTTGATTTCTGCCACATTCTACCTCCCCATCTGCAAATTCTACTACACCCCACTGCCCATTTGTGACTTCTACCACATCCCTTTGCTCATCTGTGAATTCCAGCATAATTCACATGTCTACCTGTGACTTCTACCACACCTCATCTTCTCTGGTGCTTCTCTGAGCCAGGAAATATATGGCAGCTAATGTCCTCAGAGAGAACCATCAATCATGAGGGTTAAAACTCAATGGGGAGGCATTCCAAGATCCACTGTACACAATTCCCCTGAAGATATCCAGGAGGCATCACCTCATTGCTTGCATTCCTCAAACATCAATGTATCCTCACAGCCTTTTCCTCCTTCCTTCTCGTGTTCTGATGACATCTCCCCACTAGATTACCTGTGCTAGGCACAAGAAATTACTCCCTACTAGGAAACTTTTTCATATTTCATTTAATAACTATGCCAAAATAAAGAAACAAGTGATTTGCCTAACAAAAATACAGTTGGTTTAATACTTATTATGGTAAGAATTACTGTTAAATGCTAATAGAAAAAAATTCCTTACTCTTTATCAGTTAGAGGCCACTCAAGAAAAGTACTAACTGCTCTATATTAAAACCAGAACTGATGACAAGCGCAACATGGAAAGTTAACTAACACAATAACTGCGCTAAATGGACAGCATCCTTAAGTTTAAGGAACATGTTCCCATCAGGACCACAGAGGCCCCCCGCTGTGTTTTAGAATCAGCTGGTGGGCAGAATGCAGAAGCCTAAATTCACAACCAACAGTTGCTGCTGCTGTTAGCCTATCTCTGCTATCCTTGCTACTGCCTCAGGCTAAGACTGTCCCTGCCATTACTGTCCCTGCTATGGAAACCATCAGGAATCAGAAGAAGAATGTTACTTTCATTCTTCAGATTTCTAATTGTCTACCAGTGGGTTCTTTTGCAAACCCTTCTAGAGTCCAGCTGGCACGTGTCTGATCAGTGTGATTTTTGGTGTTCTGGCTTCTTGTTACACATATTAAAGCACAGAATGTTGTGGATGAAGCCATAGAGCAAAATGAGTGTTGATGAAACTCAACCCCAACTCGTATATCGTGAAATGCTCTCTTACAATGTGTGTGTTTTAAAATTTTCTTTTTCTTTAATTCAAAATAGATTCTTTGTTCATACAATAGCATCCCAACCACACTTTCCCCTTTTCTCCACCCCTCCCAACCTGCCACAGAAACACCCTCTCCATTTTCTCTTCAGAAAAGAGCAGGCCTCCAAGGGATGGCAGCCAAACAGAACAAAACAGAATACAATAAGACAACATGCAGGCCCTCATACCAAGGCTGGACAAGGCAACTCATTAGGAGGAAAAGAATCTCCTAAGCAGGCAGGAGGAGCAGAGCCACACCTACTGTCATTGTTAGGAGTCTCACAGGTGAACAGCCATAACATATGCAGGGACCTGGAGCAGACACAGGCAAGGCCTCAGTGCTTGCTGCTTCATTCTCTGTGAGCCCAAGTGAGCCCTGCTTAGTTCATTCAGTGGACCATATTCTCATGGTATCCTCCATTCTCTCTGATGTCTACAGTCTTCGCTCCCTTCTACACAGGTCTCTGAGGATCTGATGGAGACCTCTAGTTTAGACTCTCTTTCTGCATAATGCCTGTCTGTCCACCAAGATTGATTCTATTTCCCCTCTCCAGGGAGGTCCTTGTGTTCCCCTGTAAAACCTTCTTTTTTACCTAACCTCCTTGGGTCTGTGGATTGTAGCTTGATTACCATTTATTTAATAGCTAATATTCACTTGTAAGTAAATACATACCACACTTTTCTTTCTGAATCTGGGTTACCTTACTAAGGATTTTTTTTTAGTTGCATCCATTTGACTGGAAATTTCATGATGTCATTTTTTAAAGCAGCTGAATAATACTCCAACTGTGTACATCAGCCATTAAAGGCTAGGCTCAAACCCCAAAAACTTAATTCTTATTTTTAAAGACAGTTTTACTGTTTTTCTGATATATCTACCTTCAAAAGGTTGAGAAGGATAATCTATTTAAGAAACGCTGCATGGAAAAACTTACCTGTAAATTACTAGTCAATATTGTGAAATGTTGCTCATTTATAATATCAATAAAAAGCTTATATGCTTTTGAGCATTAGCAAAATGTAATATACAACATATATAAACACACACAGAGACACACCACACAGTTAGACACACATATACAGGCACATATATAGACATTCATATATAGACACACACACCAAAATAAATACCTTGTTTCTATACCAAAAATAAATTTTATAATCTCAGTAAAATGTCAAATTTATAAATAATTTAAAATAGAAATAGAAAATTATTATATAATGAAAATAAAGTTTCAAATTATTTGAATGAGAAACCTAGTGATTTGGAGCTCTTTAATCAAAATCACTGAGAATAAAGCACACTTTAATAAGCCCCCTCTGTTTAAATTACCTTAAATTATTACATAGCCTTCAAAGTTCCCAGGGAAATGGTAAATAACTAACAATCTAGAATTATATACCCAGCAAATATATCATTTGAGAATGATGTGAACTGAAGATTTTCTCAGACAAGCACTGAGGAGACTGTTCACCAACAAAGTGAAACTGAAATAAAGCAATAAAGACACAAAACCAAAAGGATCACAGGAAGATACCCTAGAAGACAGGAGAGCCATAGGCCACAGTAAAGAAGGTGCCCAGAATACAGGAGAAGCCTAGGCCACAGTAAAGACGATTAGGTAGACAAAATATAAATATAAACCAAAATGATACTGGCTCATAAAACTTAAATTATATGTATAATATAATAACAGTGAGCCATAAACATATATTATTGGCTTAAACTGTGAGCCAATAATATATAATTAATAAGGCAATAGATAACTGAACACAAGAAGAAGGAGGAAAATTAACATAAACTATATTGAAGAAGTGGTAAGTAAAACAGCTAGAAATAGTAATGGTAAACATGGACTCCAATATATCTGAAGTATATTTTAATGTTATTACACTGAATTCTCCAATGAAAAATCAAAAGTTACCAAATATCTTTTAAAATGACTGCACTACATTATAAAAACTTGGAGGAGACATAGTTTGAATGCAAAGACAAAGAATGTTGAAAGTTAAAAGTCAAACCATACACATGTGAAGGAAAATCACTCTAATTTAATGGACACCAAAATAACAGTTAAAGCCAACAAGCATTGCTATAAATAAGGAATAGGAGACACTTAAAATTGATAAGGGGACTGGGGTCCTAATGGTTAATGTATTGTCAACTGGCTGGGACCTAGAGTCACCCAGGGGGAAGTCTCAGGGGATGTCAGTGAGGCTATCTTGATTAAGTTCTTTAAGGTGGGAATGTCCATTTTGAATGTGAGAGGCATCTTTCTATGAGTGCTGTCATGGACACATAAAAAGGCAAAAGCCCTCTCTACATGGAGGTTCATCACCCTCCGCCTCTCAGCTGCAGATACAATGTTGCCCACTGCATGGCTCCCTACAGTGAGTTCCCTACCGTGAGGAATTGTGCCTTAATTGTGACACAAAATATATTCTTTTTTCTTTAAACTACTTTTGTCTGTGTATTTTGTCACAGCAAGAGAAAAATAATTAAAAACAAGAGTTAAAAGACCTAGAAGATAAAATAACTATAAACTGGCATTCCTAATAATTTAGGTTCAAAATACACAAGGAAAAATTTTTTAGAAAAATCTGAGAACCTGGGAAATATGAAATCATATGAGAAACTCTGAAGTACAACCTTCATTAATTGAAAAAAAGTGAAAGAGGAGATAACAGCAGCAATATCAACAAATTGGCAAGTATATAGAAAATCCTGCTGATAAGCCTAAGGATACCAACACAGTCAATGCCATCAACAGGTACAGAAAAGTGTGATCAACAAGTACACTTTCACTCCAAGCACACACCAACACTGACCACATGTGTGGCTGTGACATAGAAATTATATGGATTATGGAATTTGCTCTTAGTGTAATTAAACAAGACAGAAACAGACTGATGAGGAAATAATCAAATGTTTAAAAATATACTATTTGGTTATCCCAGGGTCAAAGAAGACAATACAATCAAATCTAGAAAGTGCTGAATTATAATGTGAATATGATATAATAAAAGTCATTGTAAGATTAAACTAAAACCACACACATAATTTGTGGGTTTAAAATTCTTATATCATTGTAAAGCTTTTGATCCGAGTGTTCATGTCAGAAATACTTCCAGGAAACAGAGCCCAAATAAAATACAAAGAAAGATAAAAAAAATAAAAAAACCAAAAACCCCAATTTATTTCTTTTCAAAGATTTATCAAATTGATAAGCATCTAGAAAACATAAGCACAGAGGAAAAGCATAAAGATACAAATTGCAGATAACAGGAGTTAAAAAGGAGCCACTACCACAGAGTCTACACAATTTACAAGCTAATAAGGGAGTATTTAACTCTGATATGCAAACATAAAGATGTAAAAAGGAACATCTTTCTGTGAATTAAGATGAAAAAATTTTAAACAAAATATTTACAAATTCAACCTAATGATTTATATAACATATTATAACCAAGTTACTTTTATTCCAGGCATGAAAGTTTCTTTTAATATTAAATCTTAAGCTAAACAATTTACCAAATTAAATTATAATAAATTTAATATCTGAATAAAGAAATCAACATGTGAAAAAATTAAAAAATGTTTGGGAGGGTCAGAGAGATGGCTGTGACTTTTGTAGAGGACCTGAATTGGTTCCCAGAACACGTGATAGCCCAGAATCATCCATAAATTTAGTTCCAGAGAATCTGACAACTTCTGTGATCTCTGTGGCACCAGGCATGCATACATCGCACACACTTACATGCAGGCAAAACACTCATACACTTGTAACAAGTAAGTCTTTTAAAAGGTTGAATTTTAAAAATCCAATGCTTGGATTATTTTTCTAAAAGTCTAGAGATAGGTCAGGTGGTGGCGGTGCATGTTTCCAATCCCAGCATTTTAGAGCTCAAGGTCAGCCTGGTCTACAGAGTAAGTTCCAGGACATCCGGGGCTACACAGAGAAACTGTGTCTGGAAAAACAAAAACAAAAATGAAGAAGGAGGAAGGAAGGAAGGAAAAAAGAAAGAAAAGAAAAATCTAGAGATAAACTTATTTAACTTGAAAAAAGTCTTTGACTTCAAAAAAATCTGCAGCAATGGGCACAGCTATGGGTGAAGTGGCTACTACATAGGCACAATGATCTGAATTCTATCCCTGATACCACAGAAATGAGTGGGTTTGAGGTGTTTGCAATCCTAGGCTGAGGAAGGAGAGACAGGTCCCCTGCTCTCACTGGCCAGCAGGCCTAGCCTAGCTGGTGAGTTTGAAGCCAGTGAGAGATTCTCATAAAACATAGGTGAACAGCTCTGGTGAAAGACACTCCAGGTTGTCCCCTGGGGTCCACATGCACACACAGGGATATGAACACTGGTGCACATGTGTACTTGTGTGCACACAAACATACACATATATTCATACATGTCACCACAAAATCACACTTAGTGGTTAGTGAATGGTTCCTCTTTAATATTAGGCTTGAGACTGATGCTTGATATTATTTTTAAAATCTATAACATCTTAATTAGTTCTCTCTAATTTCATACACATATATAATGTCTCTGATCACCCTGTTCTTCCCTTGTCTCCTCCCCATCCCTGTCAACACTCCTTCTTGTCTCTTTTTCTGACTTGTGCCTTTTGGTTTTATTTTGTGACACATTTTGTTTAACCAGAATCATCTGTGTGACCATTGAATTTGGCCTTTCCTTGGACTCAGGAAGGTTCATCAATGAGTGTACAGCCAACAGCAATATTTCCCTTCTCCACGAGTTTTGGGGCAACAAACCTTCAATGAGAGGTGGCTCCTTCTTCACATCCCTTCTCCAGCCATGACTTACTGTTGACAGGCATGCCATCACTATTTCTTTTAGTTTTTAAAATTACAATACAACTAAATTGTTCCTTCTTTTTCTTTCTTTCTTCCAAATGCCCCCATATACCCTTCTTTGATCTCCTTCAAATTCATGGCCTCTTTTTTCCCACTGGCTATTGTTATGTTCATGTTATGTATGTTCCTAAATAAATAAATGAAATTTGCTTAGTCTGAATAATGCATGGTTATTATTGAAACCAAACTTATATGCATGGTTTCAGGGTTGGCCATTTGGTTTTGGTTAGACAACTAGTGTGCTCTTCCCTGGGGAATATTTTTTTCCTGCTCTCAGCATCCCTTAGTTGCCCTTTGAGAATTGGTGAGGCCTGTGGGCTTCCCCCATCCTCTTAGCTCATTGTTGGTGATGCTCTATTCAGCTCACGTGTAAGCAGTTTTGTTGTTGAGATTTTATGGACATAGCCACTAACATTACTACGAGACACAGTCTCACAGCCTCATTCCCTAATCCTCTAGACTATTTCCTTCTTCAGTTCTGAAATGTGCCCTAAGCCTTAGGTGCAAGAGTGTTTTGTAGATGTATCTTTTGGAACTGGGCTTCACAACTCAGCATTTTATTTGTTGGGTTTTTCTGTGATGGTCTATGTCTGTTTCAAAGAGAAGTTTCACTGGTGAGAGGTGAAGACTACACTTACCTGGGGGTGTAAGCACAGATGTTTATAATATAGTTATTGAATCTGCTGGTTTAATAAGATGGTAGTAGTAGATTCTAGTTCAAGATCTATGACTTAACTAGCCCTGGGTAATTATCCAGGTTTCCAGTACCAGGCATGATTTCCTTCTTGTAGAGAAGGTTTTAAGTCTGATTAGAGAATCATTGGTTCCTGTCCTGGTGAGTTATTGATGTACTTTTAGGGTTATTGTGCCAGGATGATAATTGTTGTGGCTCATAGGCATCATAGCTGGGTAGGACTATTGGCTTCTTCCCTTCTTTGGAAGCTTGCATGGTAGCTTCTGAGTGGAGAATTTCAGTTTAGTTTAGTCTTATGGTCCCCTTGGACATGAGGCTGAAGCAAATGGTTTCTTTTACTTTTGGGAGGCAGCTAAGGGCCCTAGTGTAGCCTACAATGTTTGGTCGTTTCTTGGACAACCCAGACCAACAACTCTAACCAAGGCTTCTCATGTATGGTGTTGTTTTTGTTAAATGGTCTTTAATTATTGGTGAGATCATTTTCAGCCTAGATGAGAAAATTTCATTTAAACAATATTTGTTTATGTACAGACTTATGTGTAATATAGGTTTCCTAAGGTAAATAGCTAACAGTATGATTTATTATTTTTTTCAGACATCCTTATGTTTATTTTACCCTCCTCCCTCTTCCTTATATATTTTCCTCTTAATCCCTCCCTAAAGAACTCCCTTCCACATTTACCTGATCAGATTACTTGCTATTTCTCTCTACCCAACCCTTCTAATCCTGGCAATGGTGCTTTTCTTTTCTGGTTTCTGCAGTTACTCCACGGTAATCACTCATACCTGAAAATTTGGATCTAGGAGCTTCAAATGAAAGAGGACATTAGATGTTTAATCCTACCGAGTTTTTCTTTTCTTTGAGCTGAATTGTATTTCATAGTGTATGTGCTCCACATTTTCATTATCTATTCATCAGCTGAAGGACATTTAGATTGTTTGTTTCTTAGCTATTGAGAATAAACCATCAGTGAACATGGCTGAGTAAGTATTTGTGTAGTATGATGTTGAGTCCTTTGGGCATATGCCAAGGAGTGTGATATAGCTGAATCATAAGGTAGACTTATTTTTATCTTTTTAAGAATCCTCCACACTTATTTCTTTTATATATATATATATACATATATATGTATATGTTTTAATCTGGTTCCCACACTGATTTTTTTGTCTGAAAATAATATTTATTGAATATCTATGAGTGTTGGGAGCTATATTTGTCTTCATACATATATAATTTTATTTAAATTATATAGAAATTTGATGTAGTAGATTTTGACATTATCTGTTTTTTTTTTACTATATAAAAGACACATGTGTATTAAAATTTCTTTTAAAAAATACAGCATTGAGGATATCTTAAAAGGAGAAATTTGATAGACACAGCTTCAAATTTAACAATAGTTGTAGTTAGTTTGTTATTATGTAGGCATACTAAATAACGAAAATAACTGTTCCCTGTGTCTCTTTTCTCTAAAATACATGGAATACAAAAAGTAAAATCTAAGGCACTTCAAGCCAGGTTAGGCTCAGCTACAGATGAAGAAAGCACAGTAGGTCACAGTTAATGCCCACCGATGGACTATAGCCACGACAAATTCCTGCTAAACAACACTTCTACAGTCAAACCAGAAGTTTGTGTGTATGTGTGTTTTAAATCACTTTATTTACCTATCATCTTTCAATGAAATAAGAATGTTTTTTCACTTAAAATCCACTAATGAGTGAGTACATCCCCTGCTTTTCTTTCTGGGATTGTGATACCTTGCTCAAGAGGATATTCTCCAAATCCATCCATTTGCCTGAAAATTTTAGGATATCAGTTTTTTTTTTTTTTCTGCTGAGTAGTAAGTACTCCATTGTGTAGATGTACCACAGTTTGTTAATCCATTCTTCAGTTGAGGAGCATCTAGGTTGTTTCCAGGTTCTTGCTATTACAAATAATGCTGCTATGAACATAGTTAAGCTAATGCTTTTGGGTGTGAATGTGTGTCTTTTGGGTATATGCCCAATAGTGGTATTGCTGGATATTTGGGGAGAGTAATTCCCAGTTTTCTGAGAAACCTCCATACTGCATTCCAGAGTGGCTGAACAAGCTTACACTCCCACCAACAATGGAGAAGTGTTCCCTTGCTCCACAACCTCTCCAGCGTAGGCTGTCATCTGTGTTTTTGATCTTAGCCATTCTGAAAGGTATAAGGTGGTATCTCAAAGTTGTTTTGATTTGCATTTCTCTGATGGCTAAAGATGTTGAACATCTTTTCAAGTGTCTTTCAGCCATTTGTAATTCTGCTGAGAGTTCCCTTTTTAGTTCTTAACCCTATTTTTTGATTGGATTATTTAGGGTTTTGGGCTCTAGTTTCTTGAGTTCTCTATATATTTTAGAGATCAGTCCTCTGTTACTTGCAGGGTTGATGAAAATCTTTTCCCATTCTGTAGGCTGTCATTTTGTCTTATTGACTGTGTCCTTGGCTTTATAGAAGCTTCTCATTATTTTGAATGTGAAAAGAAAATGAGTGTTCTCTACACTTGGCACAGAAACAGAGCATGCAGCTTATGAAGGCAGTTTTGACTGGGCATCAGCCACTGTCCCTTGAAGGTGCTCCTGAACAAACAACTATCTATCTATCTATCTATCTATCTATCTATCTATCTATCTATCTAGTATGTATGTATCTATTGTCTATCTATCACTTATCAATCTATATGTTATCTTTTTAAAGGCAAAGTCTCACTGTGTAACCTTAGCTGATCTATATAGAGCAGGGTTGCCTGAATTCACAGAGATCCTCCTATCTCTGCTTTCCGAGTGCTGGGATTAAAGGAGACCACAGCCATGCTCAACCTCTAGTAATCATCTTTTTGTGAGTGGGAAATCATCAGGAGAAGGGGATGAAAAGCACTACTTCTTGCCCCAAATTTCCAATTTAAAATATAAATGAAGTTTAAAGTCTTTTACAAAGGATCAAGGAGATCAAAACTAGAAGAACCAAAACTGAGATTTAAAGACATTTTATTATTTCTAAATCATGTATATATGTATGTCTCTCCATCTCCCCCTTGTGTGTGTGTGTGTGTGTGTGTGTGTGTGTGTGTGTGAGAGAGAGAGAGAGAGAGAGAGAGAGAGAGAGAGCATATCAGTGCCCACAGAATCCAGATTTCAGATGCCTTGGTGGTGAAGTTTTCAGGAGCTGCTAGAAACTCAAATTGGGTTTCTGCAAGGCTACTGAGCTATCTCTCCAGTTCCAAAGTGAGACTGACAAGGTGGGCGCCTGGCCAGGAAAGCAGGCAAGAAGAAACTTTGTTCCGCTGAGGAGGCTGTGATGGAAAGTGCAAACTCGTAGCCACAAGCCCATGCAAAAGAAACCAATTGTCTGTGGAATTATATAAAAAATAGTGCTTCTCCCACCTCTGCTGGAAAGCTATCCTGCAGTGTGAGGTTTTGACCCATCTGGGCTAGGGGCCTGACTTGTCTGTGACTGTTTTATTTATTTATTTTTTAAATGACTTGATTTTATTTTGTTTGGCCTATGTCTTAGGCACATTGCTAGCTAGCTTTTTTATTTTCATTTAGCTTACTTTTATTAATCTGTCCGGCTACATGGCCGTAGCCCTGTCTCACTTGGCCTTTTATATGCTTTTTTTGTTGTTGATTTTTGTTTTGGAGGCTGGCTCGAGTTTGTCTTAACCCCGCCCTCCTCTGTCTGTCTCTGCTTTCCTGCCTACTGCTACGGTGCTCGCCAGAGGCCAAAACAGTTCCTTTATTTACGGCATACAGATGAGCATTCCCACCACACTATCCTTTTTCTCTCTCCTGTGTCATCCCGCAAATCAAATCACTCTTGGTTGGGACTGGACTGAGCTGACAGATGCCTTCACACGGGGGTACTCAGGGTGCCCTCTGGCGCAGCTCTCAATATTACCAGTAAATGCTGCTCTGGTTCCAGAGACTGCAAACTTTTCTTTGAAGAAACATATGCGAGGAAAGAATCAGGCTTTCTAAAGGACAACTAAAGAATAAATGCTGTGTTCTTGGCATTGTTGATTCGTTTTGATACTAAATCAATGGCCAATGCAAAGTTCCTGTGCTCCTGAAACATTAATTCCAATGGAGGAGAAATAGGCAATATACATATCTAAGATATAGAATGATTTGAGATAATAATAAGTGCTAGGACCACAGGGGACTTTTGATGCCAAGATGAAGAGCTCGGATTTTATTTGAGTCACCATGGGAATCCTTTGGAAATGTCGAAGCAGGACAGGGATAGGATATGGTTGATGCATTCCATGCATTCTTGACCCTGTCACTTAAAACCTAGTTAGTAATTTTGAGCTTCAACTACTAGCTCTGAATCCAACTGACCAGAAGTGCTGTCACCCTTAGTAAAAAGTTGAAGTGAACATAGCAGGAACCGGCCCAGTTTAAAAAACTAACAGACGATTTTAACAGACACTTAATAAAAAGATATGTGAATGGGCAATAAGTGAATGAAAAGATGCTCAGCATTGCTAGTCAAGACAATGCAAATTAAGTCACAATGAAGTGCTACCATACACACTAGAACAGCTAAACCGGAAGATCCTGTGTTGAGTGTTGATGAGAATGTGAAGTAACTGGGACTCTCACATACTGCTCATGGAAAGGCACTGGCTTTGTTGTTCCTTACAAATTATTTTGTGACCCAGCAGTTGCCTCCTAAGCATTTATCCAGGAGAGACGAAAGCGTGTGCCCACATAAAAACTTCTCACAGTTTATGGAAATGGTGCTGATGGTAGTCTGAACCTAGAAACAGTGCAGATATGTGACAGGTGGGTGGATAAGCACATTCTCCTGCTCTTGGTCACTGAGTTCTCAGCAGCACAGAAGAACCAACTACTTTAATATGGAGGAATTATTTTTTCTTAACAAAAAAAGATATAAGCTTAAAGAGTACATACCATAAGAGTCTACATCCATAGAAATCACGAAGATGTAAAACCATTGACAGTAACAGAACATGGCAGTGATTACTTGGGACTTGTCATGGGACTGTGACATGCTTGAGGAAACGCTCTGGGATGATGGGAATATTTTGTATCTTCACTGTGGTGATTAACTACATGTATGCACAAATCTGTCTAAAGTAATCAAAATGCATACTTGATGTTTGTGTCTTACTGTGTGTGCGTTGAAAAGGCAAGGAAGGAAATACATTTGGTGTGTTTTCACTAGGGAGTCCTTAACTTTCAGAGAATCCTGCCAGCAGGCTCTGTCAAGCTTTGGATCAGAGAACAGTGCAGACCTGGCTTTAGTTAACACAAGATACATGCTCTTCAATTGCTCCTTCCCTTTCCGACTACCCCCTCATCCCCTAGGGTCTCTTTCATCTTCCACCCCAAATTTTGAACATTAAGTCACAGAACGTCTTGCCTAGATTGTATAGTCACATCATTAGGTTCTATTAGGCTAAGTCTGAATGGATCAGTTGTTATAACCAGCAGTTCTTTAGAACATTGTCTATTTTATCTTCTTACACTCCTTATAGGATCATTTTGTGTGTGATCATCTTGGAAGCCTTCCAGGATTAATCTATTCTGTTTTGTTTTGCTTTGCTTTGGTCATGTCACAAATGTATGGGATACAATGGGAAGTTTTAATATTTATGTGTAATGATCATTTCAGGTATATGACCTTTACCTACTTCCTCAAACATTGCTTCTCCAATTTACTCTTATTTTTGGTTTAGTTTCTGTGTTTTTCCGATACTATCTAGATAATATAATTCTCTCTATTTATCATCCCTTTCTTGCATTGATGGAAATACTAACATATACATTAAAGACAGATACATACATCATAGAGTACTCATAATACCATAGATGCCAAAAGATATATGTGCTACTGCAGACAAAATGAACTGAAGTCTTTTCTATATCAGCACCCTAACTGGGGGGAATGCCTAAAATTGGGTCTACCACTTAAGTAAGTGGCTGAGTTAAATATTTTGACTCAAATTTTATCACTTGTCACAATGATCTCACTGGCAGTAGAGATGGTGGTGGGTTGCCAAGAAGGCAATTAATTATCTTTCTGTCTCATTGTGTATTAAATCTTGTTCCCTCTCCCTAAAGAGAGGTGATGCTATGGCTTACTATACTCTTGTAGAGCTCTCTATACCAATTATGAGGGTTCTGTGTTTTGACATTCTTTGATAAGATGTTATGACACTTTTTGATAGAAAGCCTTTGTCCTATTGAAGCAGAAACTTCATCAGAAGCACTGAGAATCAAGGGTGTGCTCTTGACACCCTGGATAGGAGGGGACTCTCTGCTCACTTGTCCAATGAAGGACATCCCACATAGGACATTCTACATGACCCAGCTTGTTTCCTGCTTTTATTTTATGTCTCCCACCTTTATTTACTTCTCAGTGGGAGGGTGGCTGTTAATAGAGCATGTTTTAACTTACCACTGGTCTTAGACTCTGCAAGACTTTTTTTTTTTTTCATAAGGCAAAATTGGCTTTGGTGTACCAGTGGGCAAAGAGATGATGGTGATATTTCTTACATGATTTGTTTGTTTTGATCTTGATATGAGGTCTTACTAAGAACCAGACTGGCCTTAAACTCTGTAACTTAAATGACCTTCTGACCTTAGCTATAGAGTTCTGCAGCTACAGGGTTGTGTCATTATACCCAGCTGGTTGGAATTGTGAGTTTCCTTGTGGAATAACTGAGAATAACTGTTTTAAGTGAAGTCATGATGCTTATTGGAATCATAAATTTTTAATCTATTCACATCCAATAATAATTTCCTTATAGGAAGACTTATTTGTGGTCTAATACCAAATTGCCCTATCTGGAAAATGAAAAGTTTTATTTCAGATCTGAAGCCAAATTGGTAATATCATATTACCTGAACTTTCTGACTATATTTCAATTATTAGGGCCAAGAATTGAATAGATTATAATTTAATCAGTTTCACTCTTTTTTCTAAATTTTTCTCTTTTGCTTTGAGTAGATCAACTCATGTAGGAAATAACAGACAAAATAGCAGTAAATTGGAGATTGAAAAGAGGGTCTTTCTTCCCAGGCACTACTTGATCAAGAAATTGAGGTTGAGCAGTGGGTGGCTCTTTTAGTAGGTGTTTTGTGGTAATATGTACAATTAATTCAGCTACTTAAAGCGCTATCCATCTGGGCAGCCCCTGACTCTGTTCTCTTCTTCATTGTTGGCACCTTTGACTCTGAACAGAATTTATTTAGAGCTATCATGAGGAGTTATGTTGTCCTGGGTGACAGTTCTCAAGGGCAGATAACAGTTTCCATGATAATAGTGATATCCAAGTGTCATTTCTCATCATGGAACCATTCTCTAGCTTTCACATGGTGAGGAGCTGCCTTCTTTATTTACTGTGCTTCCTGCTCCTTATCTCCTGGTCAGGGCTATCCTTTGCTTTCCCCTTTCCCAGGGTCTGAAGCCATTACTTTATGCCTTGTTGTTTGTGTGTTATTTCATTTGGGCTTGAGGTCAGACATGTGAAAATGTATCTGAGAATGCTGAAGGAGCAGAGGCGAGCTTTCAGGGAGGACTGCACGCTGGGTCAGGAAGCTGGGGACTTAGTCCAAGCTGTTCATTACTGGCTCGTGTAATCCTAGGCAGATCACATAATTGTTACTTAGCTTCTTCACCTTGTAACTGGGGTTACTGCCATCAACTTCAAATCAACATTATTTGGAAATAAAGAGCACCAGACACAGGCTGGATGATGAATAAATTCCTGTTGAGTCTACTTCTGAAACAAAAATGTTCTATAGGTTTAAATTTAACATCCAAATAGATTTGGATGTTAAAGATATGCTTGGATTTCTCAGAAACAGCAAATTTCATACTTGAGAATAATTAGAACAAAGATATTGGCAATACATTCTGTAGTATGAGTTTAAAAACACCCTACAAACTATAAAATAACTAATTCTTTATCATCAGTGACAGGAAACCTTTCGGTTCACAGTTTCAGAGGGTTCAGTCATACGGCAGGCAGGGCATGGCAGAGTGGGCCAAGAGGCAGAGCAAGTGGAGGAATGTATACGCACTCAGCTAAGGCTTTCTTTCTTTCTTTTTCTTTTTTTTATTCCTGGTGTGTTTTCTGGGTTCCCAGCCTATGGAAAGCTGCCACCCACATTTGGGATGGGCCTTGCCTTCTCAAGAAACCTGACCACAGACACATTTGGAGATGTCCCTCACCAATCTTGTAAACACTTGTTAATTTAACAAACTTGACAATAAAAATTAATTATCATAAGTCCTCCCTTGTTAACTTGACAGTGATACACATCCATTTAAACCATACTGTTGCACACTAGAATACAAAATGCAATTAGTCCATCTGTGAGAGTCTCTATAGTATTTATACTGACAACACTGTGTAAAAGTCCAAGTTCAAAGTCTCTTCTGAGAATCAAGGTGAAGTCTTAGTTATGATGCCCAGCAAACATTGCAAACAACTTACATCCTTCCAATATATAATTATACATATATAATTATATATATATAATTATATATTGGAGTAATTATTATTGTTCCAAAAGATAGAGGATGGGGCAGAGAGGAGAGGATGGGATGTGACACTGATGCCCAATGGGGCAAATATTAAATGTTAGAGCTCCATGTTGGGTAGCCGGGACATGTTGTAGTGTGAATTGCACTCTGGTGGGCTTGGGCAGTCCTGCCTATGGCTTTACAGGCTCTTCTCTATTACGCCTCTTTTCCTGAAGCTTTCTTTAGCAAACAGTCCACATTACTATCATCAGCAGCATACTTAGCTCTTTCTTTGGGTTCAAGCTTCATCTTCACAGCTGCACACACTGTCTAGGGGATATCTGCAGGGACTACAGCCCTGCTGGACATGGAATCCTCACAGACTTTCCTTTGGAGTTTGGTGGGAATTGCCATTGTCCTCTAACTCTTGTGTTCTGGATGCCTGTGAAACCATCACTACATGGATGCACTGATTTCTGGTGATGGCTAGAGATGTAGCCAGGCTCCTCTGAACCATAGTTGTAGTGGCTTCTGAGTGTCTGAACAGATGGAACTTGAATACTTCTTTTAAAGGCATCAGTTCTTATAACTATCACCTCCTCTGCTATCAAGAGCTAATCCAGCCAATCTCATGCTTTCTTTCCCTCGCTGTGGTTTTTCTTATGTATCAGTTATGATGTTCTAATCTGGTCTCTCTCGTGATAAACATCATGATCCGTAGCAACCTGGGGGAGGGTGGACTTTATTCCCAGCTTACAGGTTATAGCCTATCATGAGAGAAGTCAAGGTGGAACTCAAGGCAGTCGCTTGAATAAGAAACCAGGGAGGGGCATCCAGGATGGCAATGACTGATATTTGGAGCTACAGAAAGACTAAGGTGAATCAGCAGCTACTTGTGATGTGGTATTCCTGTTCCCATTCCACAGCCCTGAACTTAGCTATGATACCATTTCAAGCTGTAAGGGAAGTTGGTAAGAGTAAAAGAGAATGGCCACTGGTCAATGTCTGGTAGTGTTTGCTACACACACTTCTCCATTAATTTGCATATAATTACTAGTTTTTCACTCATTCATATTAAGACTGATAATATACAGATGTGACTGCTGATCCCTGAAGACAATATTTAATTTGTATATGTTTTCTGTCATTTGTCTGTCTTATTTTTCTCATACTTACACATTTGTCTGCAATTTTGGAGTAAGTTTCAGTCTCTTAGGATTGGGTTGATTCAATTTTGTGTATTGTCTATCTGTCTATATATTATTGGAAGAGTAACTGTATTTGAATAAATAGCTAGCAGTTAACTAAGACTAGAAATAATTATAAAGCACTTGTCCAAAGTGAAGTGCTATAGAAATGCTAAAAAGTGATGCTACAAGGGAAAAAAAAGAAAAACCTGATTGTCGTGACTTCAAAGGAAGTGTTAGGTTGAAGTGCTTTGACGTGTGTGGCATTTAAATGATCTAAATCAGTTTAGGTGCTCACGTGAGAGATTCTTCTAGCTACTCAGGGGAAATAAGAGTCTGTCCTACCCACTCAATGTTTAGATGCTTCCATGAAAAATTTATCATCTTCAGATCTATTATTTAAAAAGTAAGGCTGGTGTTGTCTTGATTAAATTCATTGAGAGAAGGACATCGCTGAACAAGGGATTCAAGAGTATTTTTAGATGCTGTCTTGTTTCCTCTATCTTCCTGGATTCCTGGAGTCTTGTCTGTGGTAGCATCAGATGCTCTGGACTTGGGTTTGACTTGATGAAAAAGAGTTAGGGCTGCTAGCTGGTGGTGAATATTTGCTGGAGCTAGAGATCTGGGCTAGATAAAGCTCTTGTTTTAAAAAATGTGTCTCTTAAATATTTGTTTATGACTGGAGGCCTCCCAAAGGCAATAACTTAGTGATTTAAATGTGTAATGTAAAAGAAATTAATAGATTCTATTGCTTATATTAGCAGTTTTAACATAAAAAGATACATCATTTGCATGATAATGTGTAGGTTTTTTTTAAGATATCTCAAAGTCTGCACTAAAGAAATTTTGAATACTTGGGTTTAAACTATCTCTTCTTTTCTTTCTTTCTTTCTAACATTAAAAAATGTTTCTTTGGGAATTTCATATTATGTACTTCAATCTTATTCATTTTCCAGTCCTTCCATATCTATCCCTTACCCTTGTATCATTCCCTCAAAAGAAAATTTAAAAATATGAATTAAAAACAAAATAAAACAAACAAGAAAGAAAGCCACTTGGTCCCTCCATCCCTCTTCATTCCTCTTAGTGGCGCAAAACAGATCCTTTTGTCCACTCAGCTCTACTTGCAGATTGAATCATCTTTTCTAATACGTTGGTTGGCAGAGCAGTGAAACCACAGGTTCTTAGGGCCGAGTGTAAACCTATGCTGGGATTTTCAATTATTGTCTCTGAACCTCAGGGTTTTCTCTTTACAGTAGTAAGATGGGTACATGAATAACAATAGTACCTACCTACTGGAGTTGTAAGAAATAAGAGGAGCTGTGTACAATGCTTTCTATAAATCTCTAAATACCCAAGAAATATGAGCAACAATTTTCTGTTTTTCTTTCTTAGATGTGTGTTGAAATGTATCCCTTAAAACAGCTTTGGGATAGAAGTGTTTCAGGTATCTGGAATTTTGCAATATATAATAAGATATATCAGGGATTAGATCTAGTATAAACTCACCCTAACCCTAACCCTTGTACACATAGCTTGAAATTAGTTTTAGAGACTATTTTTGGTGTGTCTGCATTTGGATTGCCAGTTGCTTCATCAAGCCAGCTGAGGGAATTTCTACTTGTGACATCATGTTGGGGCTTACAGAGTTTCGGATTTGGAAGCTGATTTTTGAGTTAGAGATTCCTGTATTGTGAGAGGGCAGCATCCAACCTCTCTTTAGCTTTCATGGGATACTTTTAACTGGAATGCCACAGAAATGGTTCTTCTTGTGGTGGCTGTCTGGGCTAGTGGTCAGGTTCAGGTAGCTTCCACTAATCCCCAGTTGTCTGTTCCTGGAGAGGTTTGACTAACCCAGACTGTGGCTGAGGTAATGTTTAAAGGCTTGCTTTTAGAATCCTCATCTAGGGCTGGGATGGAACTCAGTGGTAGCTGGCCTAGCTCTGTGAGGTACTTTGACATTTTAAAACCACAAACAAAACCGGAAAACAAGACTTAATCCTGGAATGCCAGGGAGCAGGGTTTACTAGGCTGGATTTTTCCTATATCCCCCTAATACTGGTGACTAACAGATGCTGAACATTGTTTATTCTCAAGTGCATAAAAGCAAGAATTTCCTCTTGGTAGTTTTTTATTGAGTTTGATTTTCTGTAGCCATTGCAAATGCCAAGAGATTATTATATAATACTATCGTTAGCCTAATCTGAAGCTAGTAGACCAAAATGAAGTTTATATTTACCAAAGAAACCAGTGAAACCTCCTTTTGTAAAACACTGATTAGTTCTAACTAGGCATAGTAGTGTTGGTCTGTGACCTAGCACTCTGGAGACTCAGGCAGGGGGATGAATTGGGGGTTAGCCTGGGATCCATACAGTGAAACCTAATCTTAACAAACTTACAGACATTAAAATATCCCTGCCTACTATATGCTCTGTAAATTTCCCTCTCCATAAAGTAATGAAGAAGCATGAGTCTAAATAAAATGCCACGAAACCAGTGCAACAGTCAGGGGAATGTGTAGCAACCACTTCAATTTAAAATGTAGATCTGCAGATTTATCGTCTTCTTTCAAGGGATGCTTACCACCAAATGTTAAATTAAAACATCTCTGTGGGCAATTGAAAATACAGAGCAGTAGAGGCTCTTCAGAGGGGAAGTGTTCTATTCCATCATCTCTTATTATTTAGAGGTGCAATGCTTAACTCCCCGTGGAGCCCATTCTGAAGGAAAATCTTTAAGGCTTTCCCAGTGGGGCGGAGTTGAAGAGACTGGTTGTGAGGTAAAGGGGTAAAGTTTTGGGGTTTTGGCTCAGGGGGTAAAGACACTTAATGATAAACCTGACCATCTGAGATTCACAGTAGGCAAGCACCGGAGGGGGGAGGGAGAGGGAGGGAAAGGGAGAGGGTGAATAAATAAATGAGGGTTCTCAGAGCAGTGGATGGCTAGCTGCATGGCTAGCTGCATGGCTAGCTCTGCTACCATCGGCTTGGGAGCTGATGGGGTTCTGCCCTCTCCTGTCCTTGTAATTGAACCAGAGCCCAGACCTGTGCAGAGCTGGAGCCCTGCAGGCTGTTCTCCCAGAGCACTCTAGCCCACCCCTCGCCCTGCTTTTTTCCTTCAACAAAAGGATGGACGTGAGTTCCTTTCAGAACTTGTTGAGTTGTTTCTTGGTCCTGGGCTTTGTCAGGATATAGCCTCTGAATCGTAATGCATGGGGTGGGGGGCGCAGAAAAAAAAACCCTTTTTCTGGGAAATGAAAACATGATTTTGAAGTATTCTGTAGTATTGAAATGCAGCACTCTGTTTCTCTTGGAAGCAGGACTTACTGGCGGCTCAGTGGTGCAGAAGGGCCCTCAAGGAGAAGGAACTCTGTAACAGCAGGCGTGGAGTCTGGAGACAGGGATCGCTCATCCTATGAAACAAATTGCTCTAATTAAAAAGATGTGTCACGTTAGCAAGGGTGCCTCAATGGGCAAGGTGACTGTTGGGACAAACTGGAAAAGCCTCCATGGAAATATGTGTTCTGCTAACTTCATTATGGGTTACTGTTTGAGGCATGACGGAGGGAAGGGGGACAGAGGCCTTGGGCGGTCCTTCTCTAGGAATAGAATCTTCCTGACTATCCCCTCCAATGCCTATGGAATCTCGAATACTTAGTTATTTTTCTATTTTATACATTATTTTTTTTCTGGTCCTTTAACCATGAAAGAACACGACTGTAAGCCAAGCATATCATGTATTTCAGTACACAGTATCTGAGGTTACAAAGCACCCTGTGCCTGGAAGCATTTCTCCCGTTTTTGTTGATCTGTACCTGTTTTTGTTTATAGCCATTTGCATGAATTCAAAACTTTAGATGGCCACATGTGTTTAGAAATTAAATTCAGTCTACTTTAGTTGAGCCACTGTCTGTCAGCGTAGGAAATTATTATCCCATTTTCATACTAGAGAGGAACCATCAAATACAAAATAATATTTTGAAGCAAAACCATGTTTGAGGACTGTTAAACCTCTGTATAGCTTGGAAGTATTATCCCAAATTTCAATTAAAATGTGGATTTTTCCTCTCTTCTTCCAGGTGCTTCTGAAAATTTAATGCATATACAGGTCTCCTATGATTTGTTAAAGTGATATTAAAATTCAGTGAGTCTGGGGCAGGGTCCAGGATTATTTAAGTCTCCCAGCTCCCAGTTCTGTTGATGGTTGGGGACACAGTTCACCAAATGAACACTTGGGCACGTCTGTTTCTGCACGTGAATTCTTTGATTTCGGTTTTGTAATTCCATTGAGTAATAAAATTCAAAGCTAACTTCACTTGACAGCTTTAAATAAATTTTGTAGTTTGGGCAATAAATGAGTGGCATTCAAATTCTCTTTTCTTAAAGGAAGAACTGAGCTCGACAAGTCAGTTCTCTACAGTGCTGTTCCCTCTTGTCTTTCCATCGCCTCAGTGGTGGTCCAAGTGGACACTGAAGCTTCTTCTTTGTTCTCTTAATCATGTGAAATTGGACTTTCCATTCTATTAGAGAGATCAATTAGAGATGATTGGGTTTTAAAGAAACGCATTTTCCATTTTCAAAATATTTCCTTATCGCTGGGCTCCCATCCAAATCCTTGATGAATACTTAATAATCTCAGGGCCTTAGATATGAAAGTTCCTTATGCATGATATAATGCATAAATATTTTAGTTATGTAATAATACAATAATCAATGATTTAATTTTGATTTCTTAGATGTCATCGTTCTTACACAACATCATTTTCCAGAAGGCAGAGTCTTACATGTGTCATCATTTTGGAACTGTGATAGCCAATGGAAGATATCCAATTGACTTCACAATTATAAAATAAAATCCTGGCATGGTGGAATATACCTTCAATCCCAGTATTCAAAGGCAGGAAGGCAGGCAAATGAGTTCCAGGCCAGTTTATCTTACACATGGAGTTTCAGGACAGCCATGGCTACATAGAAAGACCCTGTCTCAAAAGATTTGTTAAATGATTATAAAATAAAAATCTCATTAAAAATAATAATAATAACCATTCTCTAAGAAACCCAGAATTCTTTTCTTAGGATTCAGGGTCATCTAACATATCTAGGTCTGCAATTGGTGCCTTGTTATTCTCTGATTCTTACTTTTTCCACTTTTAAGTGGGGAGAAAATTTCTGTCACCTGCAGAAAACGGAACAGTAAGCTCTCGGTGTGAGAGTTGATTGTGTCTATCAGTTTTCTTTCTTTCTTTCTTCCTTCCTTCCTTTCTTTTTTTCTTTCTTCCTTCCTTTCTTCCTTCCTTCCTTCCTTCCTTCCTTTCTTTCTTTCTTTCTTTCTTTCTTTCTTTCTTTCTTTCTTTCTTTCTTTCTTCCTATTAGTTTCTTCCATAGAAACAAAGGGACAGATGATGCATATAAAGCATTCTAGGTAGAGGCAAGGCTTTTTGTTCTTACCTACTGGCAAGCACAATGCTCTGTTTACCTCACATTATAGGTCGTAGTTGCTGTTTCTCTGCACAGGAAGATTG
This sequence comes from Sigmodon hispidus, assembly GCA_004025045.1. Taxonomy (NCBI): domain Eukaryota; kingdom Metazoa; phylum Chordata; class Mammalia; order Rodentia; family Cricetidae; genus Sigmodon; species Sigmodon hispidus. The sequence continues at coordinate 15,702 of PVIH01017392.1, read as the reverse complement.
TACTGTCTATCCACCCCCACCCCCCTCCTTGTAGAAGGTTTGGAATGATATGGTTGAACTTGGAAAATTGTATGTCAAAATAATTAACGCTATTTCCATTTTAGATTTTAAAGTATCCTGTATCAACTGCTAGACTTCTCTCCTTGTTCTTTGGTGACCTTGAGGATCATTTATTCCAGACAATGCATCCATGAAATAAAGCTGGCATTGTCATAAATGGCTGCTTGGGAGTTCTTTCTTCTGCATCTCACTGCTTCTGTCTCCTGCAGTATCAACTTCTGGGCCATCTCTTGCCTTCTCAGTTTCTCTGCTGCATTTCTTGGATACCAAAGTGTCTGCACTCCATTGCTTCTTGGAATTTTCCAGCTGCTTCCTAGTGTTAGGATTCTTTAGCTTCTCCCTAGTCTTCATCTGCTTTCCATGCGGCAAGCTCAGTGCATTGTACTGAGATTTAAAACTACAAGCAGGCAAAAACCATTTGAAAGAAGTCTTTACTAGGGTTTAATGTTGTGGTGTGTGTGTGTGTGTGTGTATGTTTGTGTGTATGTGTGTATATGTGTATGTGTGTGTGTTATGTAATGCACTGGAGAAAAACCTCCAAGACTAACCCTAAAAGTGTTGGACACACCTTGATCACTGGCTGATGGGGATATGCCATGGGTGTGCCTTGCAAATGAAGGATTATAATTTAGACAACTCATAGTGCACCTTCCAGCAAGACCCATCACAACTCTTACAAAAGGACCAATCACTGGCCTAGAATAAGATGCAATCACTGAGTTAGGGGTTCAGCTCAGTGGTAGAGCTTATCTAGCATGCACCTGTCCTGACTTCAGTCTTTAGCATGGCTAAAGCTACATGAAACAAAACACAAACCCATTTATTGGCTTTGCGTAGATACAAACCCAGTCTGTTAATCACAATGTGTTGAGTCACTGGAAGCCATATTCTTCCTCCCTTTGATTTAATTGAGGACAGCTCTCAACAAGATTTTGAGCTAACCTCCAGGTAGCTGTAGGTGAGGTCATTTGTAGATTCCTCAGCTCATCTTAGCTAAAGTTTTCTCCCCTTGATATCAGTTCAGACAAATGTGACTTCAGACACAGAAATTGATGCTGAAGCTGAGGCTGTTGTTAGTCTATTTGCAGCTAGAGTATAGCTTCTTCAAGGGGTCATCAGTATTTAAAGCATCGGGGTTACTTCAGTGACAGTTCATCCTGTCTTCAAAGCAGGGCTGCTTCCTACTCAAAATAGCTGAACACAGGGTCTGACAGCTGTCAATCAAAGATCCCAAGAGCATAGCTTATTGGAAAGAAAATAAACACAAAAGGGTCCTTACACTGAAGACCTGTTATCCACAGTAACACTCTGCAGTATTTAATTGCTTAGCTTCTCATAGGATGCCTTCAATGAGAGTTGAGTCACTCTGTGTCCCTGTATCCGGAGACTGGAGTATGGCTGCCTTACAGCGTCCCGTAATCCAGATCTGACTGTGATGTGGATAAGAAAAAGAAGCATACGCCTTTATTATGCTAAACCATGGAGGTTTCTGATTAACATATTTCCTGAGAACTTGTAAAAACATTTTCTAGTCTGGAGAAAGGATGGCATATGGCAGGGGACATAAAATGAGAGAGAAGGGCCAGGGTGGGGGTTTGAGAGCAAGGCTGTATGTAAAGAGGAAGGGGATATGTGTTGAGTTCGTACAGCCTTTACATGCAGAACCTCTCCTTGCAGTTAAACAAAATTGTGTTTGTTGTTGGTTTTACTGGCATGTGACAGGTGCTTTACTGCCACTAAGTCCCCTGCTGATTGGGCATGACACTTAGATGTCTGTATTTTAAAACTTTAATTACATCTGGTCATACAAGTTGGATTCCTCTCTCTTCCTTTTCCATAAGATTCCTGCTCTTCTGTGAGCCAAACAGCACAAAGGAAGACTCCTGAGTCCCCAGGAGACAGTGAAGTGGAAGGAAGAGATGTCATTGGTGCCATGCATGAAAGTAAGTAAAAGCCATCAGAAAGCAGAAAGAGTGGGGAAGAATATTTGCTATAAATATTGTTACCTTTTAACTAGAAATATGTACCTAGCTCTTCACTATTCACTAGAGACAACACATGCTATCTCTATAACAATCATCACATGCAAACAGAGTATAAATTATTACCTTTATTTCATAAAAGAGGAATACAAAATGTGGGAAAAGCAGATAAATTGGCCTAAGTCCACAGATAGAAAGTGAAAGGCCAGTAGGAATGCCGGTAACTTCTCAGGTCAAAACCCAATACCTAGACGTACCTCTCAAGATCCTCAGATGATCTGATTCTGTCTGCGAACCCATCTCATAGCTGATGCCAGATATTCTGGCTTTTTTGTTTGCTCATCAATAATATTTTCCTCATTATAATTCTTTCCTTACTTTTTCCATTCTTCAAATGCTCAGAGGTCACTTACTTAGGGAATTCTCCTTTGTCCAACTCTCAATGTGAAAGTTGATATCAGGTTCCCCTGCTCTGCATACAGTGGCCCATACTTCTCCCTCCTGGTACCCTCAGAAGATGCTTTTATTTGTATTATCCTTGGAGTATTGTCTGTTTTTTATCTAGAATGTAATCTCTGTGAGGAAGGACTTGGGCCTGTTAGCTCATTATCTGTGCCTGGCACATATTAGCTCACAATAAATGTCAAGAGAATGAATAAAATGGATGATCTTCGGATTTTCAATTGGTTCCTAGAATAAATATTGATGGGAAGTGGGATGAGAGCCGGAGAGTAGGTGAAAAATATTGCAAATTGAAAAGAACCATATTGCCTGCTGGTGTTCTTAATGGTTTCACTGCGTTGAAAAGAGAATTTTGTTTTCTCTTTCATTCTTTTCAGAATTTTGCAGTGATAAGTACCCTTGATATTTCTGAAGATAGTATTATTATATAAGAAAACTTAGATGTTTCAATCTCTTAGGTGGCCCTGAATTTATTGCAAAAGATCCTTGAATTTATAAAAATATTGGTCACTGTATGTTGATTAACTAAGTGACATGATTTTAAATCAGTGTTTATATATATTTTTCTAATGTGTGTGTGTGTGGTGTGCTATTAAATAGTACCAATTTATCTAAAAGATTCAATGAATTCAAAATTCATAATAGTTTAAAAATAATTTTGTATTTGCTTATATCTGTAGATATGAAACTCTAATACTGATAATCCTCATGCTTAAATGATAAAAAAAATTTAGGTTAAAGAAGGTAAAATCTTCCAACTCTACTATAAGGTGAGTTTTATACAAGCTATTAAACTAGAGATTATTGGAAGCCTCAGTATTCTACTTTTATATTGTATTTCTACATTCTTGAGGAAATGGCTTTCTTAAATCAAGGCCATCTTCAAAATTACATTTGATTTTCTATGTTTCTTTGATTGCTTGTCCATTCTTTTGTTCTGAAATGGATCAGTTACTAAAGACAAGAGATGTTATGAGTTAACTGTAACTTAAAAATTAAGATGGCCTTTTAAAGCATAAATGCTTATATTTGTCCATAATTGTCAATTTAATTACATTAGTAGTGGTTGAAACAAAGGGGAAATGTGGTTCTTCCTGACCAGAATTCTCATAGCCATCTCCTTAATGCATTCATCATGTGTCTCTGAAGTAATTTTCCTAGATTTCCTGCTTTGATGTTTTAGCTTCTGCTGAAAGAATCTGCAATGGCCTCAACTGCCCAAGTAAAGCCCATGTATTTTGATATGGAGTACCATATACCTCTCAACAGAACAACCCACTTCCTATTGTTACTTCTGAAGATTTCCTAATACATATACTATTTTGTGGAAGCTTAATCATTTAGTTGAGAATATTTTAGCAAACAAGTCAAAGGGCTGGAGTTGGAGCTCAGAGGTAGAGTATGTACTTTGCTTAAAGCCCTGTGTTCAATCTCAAGTCCTTCCAAAATCAAAATAAAAACAAGCAAATAAAAAACACCTATAATAGTACCAACCACCCTTGGATCAAACTGTTTTGTTCTATTTGCTGCCAGTCATTGGACTGACTGCCTAATGCACATTTAAATCTAAGATTTGCCCTATAGAAGACGTGACTACTATTTGCTATTACAGATAAAAGACTGAGGCTTACGGGAGTTTGATAATTAGACAATTGCCATACAATATAAATATATAGCCTGGAGATTGTACATATTTCTTGCTATGAAAATAGTTATAATGTTTTTAATCTTTATTTGTAGAATAAGCAATAGTTTTGAACATATCTGACTTTGCAAACAAATCCAAGCCTAAAAAAAGAAGAAGAATGTAGATGCTTCCAAGTAGAAATGAACCTATTTTTACAACATTTAAGGTAGAACAAAGAAACTGATAGAAGTAGGGTGAGAGGCAAGGAGCCGGTGTGAAAACTGAGAACCACTCTGGCCCTCTGCACTGGCTAGCCTCTTCACCTTGCAGAATCTTGAATTTTCATGTAGCTAAGGCTGGCTTCAACCTCATACTCTCCTGCCTCAGCTCCCAGATGGCTAGATTACAACACTGAGCAAATCAAATATTTAAGCATAAGGCTCAAACCTGTGGAGAGTACTAGAGGAACACCCCAGGACATCCGTGTAAAGAGCACAAGCCAAAAAAGCAGAAATGAGAAATGAGATTCTAGAAAGCAAAAGATGCAGCTCAGTGAGTAAAGTGCTTGCTGTACAGCCATGAGGACTTGCGTTTGAATCTTCAGGGCCAATGTAAAAGTCACAATGCATGCCTGTGACCTTGGGCTGTGTAGACTGGGTAGGGGAAGGCAAGGACTGCTAGAGCATCTCCAGCATGCTGGCCAAGAGACAGAGGTGGAGGAATCTCTGAGTTAGAGGCCAAGCTAGTCTACATTGTAAGTTCTAGGTGAGCCAGAGCTATATAGTGAGACCCAATCTCAAACAAACACAACAACAGCAAGGTAGAGTGATGGGGAAGTTATTAACCTCTGGCTTCTGCAAAAGTGCACACACCTGAAATATGTGTTTACATAGAGATAGATAGACAGTACACAGATAGTTTATAGCACAGAAAACAATGGAGATAACAGAACCTCCAGGAAGGGAGAAAGTATTTGCCTGTTATTCATCTGAGAAAGGATTAATTCTAGAATATGTAAGAAACTCAAAGAACAGTTAAAAAAAAAAAAAGCAGTTACAAGTTGGGTTAATCACCTAAACAGACAATTCTCGAAAGAGGATACACAAAACAAGTATATGAAAAAAATGCTCATATATGGATGCAAATGAAAACTACAAGATTGATCAGTTCACCCCACTCAGCCTAGCTATTATGAAAAGGACAAGAATACCAAAAGAAGGCTACCGAGGAAAGAGAACGCTCACACACTTTTGATGGCAATGAAAGTTAGTTTGATCATTAAGGAAAATCTCTCCCTGAAACTAGAAATGGAATTGCCATAGGTTCAACAATCCCAGTGCCATCTGTCAGGAGGAATTGCAGTAGGGGTCACGGAGACACCTGAACGCCTGTGTTTATGGCAATGCTCCAGCAATAGCTGAGATACAGCATCAACTCATAAGCGGATGAACAAATAAGGAATCTGCCCGAAGTTCTCAGGATTAGCTTCATCTGTTTTTTTTTTCTTTAACCTGATATATATGACTTTGACTGATTATAACGTGTGAAGACAGAGTTGTATTCACATGGTGAAACAGAACTGAAGACATTGTACAGAAGCAGTGTAAGGAGACAATCAGAAAAGGCCTATATGTACAGTTACTCTGCACCACACTATAAACATTGTGAAACAAGACAGCCATTCACTGAGGATTAGCCTTTGGAGGGTGGAGCAATATAAACAGTAACAAAGACATGCACAAATATTTGCAAACTATAAGATGTTTGTTCTTGGTGCTCAGAAATAAATGAAGAAATAAACAAAAGTGAACAGTCAATTTTCATACTTGAATTTTTTTCACATATTAACTAAAAGATAAAACTTACAATTTTTTCCTAGAAGGTGAGTCAAAGTTTTGAAATTTTTTTTTTATAAGACTCAAACCCAATCATTGTAAAAATAGAGCTTTGATATCATGAGACTTTGCAGTCTAAATGCATTTTTAATTTTGAATAATTCTTATCCTCCTCTCCCTCCTTCCATTAAAATAACTGGATCTGGATTCTATTTTGACTTTCACTATAGAATACTTTTTCCGTCTTCATCATACCTCATCCAGCAGCTAGTTGAGGTAAAGGCTTTATTTGGGAGCACAATTGTTTCCTTTCTGCAATAGAAGCCTTATTTCAGATTATTTGGTATTATTATTTTGAAATTTTTGAATTGTGAAATGGATGTGGTGACTAGATGAAACTCAGTTCTCCCCCTTAGGCTGAAGTATTTTACATGTATAATAAAAATAAAGAATAAAATGGGGGGATGAAAATACTGCATATTCATACCACTGTTGTCTTACTAAATGTACACATTATAAACTTCCTTCTAAAAATGTTAACTTTTATTTTTATTTTATTTGTTTGGATGTTATGCTGACATGTGTGTCTGTGTGCCATATGCATGGAGTATCTTCAGAGATCAAAAGAGGGCATTGGATCTCCTAAGACTGGAGTTACAGACAGTTGTTAGCTGCCATGTGGGTGCCAGAAACCCAACACTGGTCTTCTGGAGGAGCAACAATTGCTGATAACCACTGAGCCATTTCTTGAGCCCAATAAACTGCCTTCTAAATACTTATTTTATAAGCGTAGATGAGTGCTGTTAGCCTTTTCTGAAGAAGTTTTTCTTTTGCAGTGAAATTTCGAGCATGTTACTGACAGAGAAAGGAAGGAAGACATCACTTCCAATCTTACACAGAAAGCACTAGAAAGGTAAATGTGAAATCCTTCCCACTGATGAAGCTGATAGTACTTACCTGGATGCTAAAAATCAGACAATTGCATTACAAAAAAAGAGAAAGCTATTCAGTAATGATTCCTGTGCATACCTGTGGAAATTCTTAGCAAAATTACCTAATTGAGTTGACCAATGATAGCGATAATAATTGTAATAATAATTGAAAATAGTCAAGCAGTGTTTAGCCTGGAAATATAAGTTTACTTGATTATTTAGAAATCAGTCAATATAATGTACTTTACAAATGATATAGTAAGCTCCTTAATAAACCCTGCATTTATTTTATCAATTCGAGGAAATAAAAGCATTTTGTAAAACATAAATGGAAACTGGGTCAAGAAGAAAACATTTTCCTTCTTCCTTTTTGTCTTTTTTTTTTTTTTTAATGTAGTCCTGGCTGTCCTGTGCTCACTATGTAAGACAAATGGCCTCCATTTAACTCACCGAGATCCTCCTGTCTCTGCTTTCCTATGCTGCAATTAGAGGTGTGTGCTTCACATCTGGCAAGAAGGAAACTTCTTTAGTTTCTTAAGTGTAGCTAAACACTCTACTAATAATAGCTTACATGTGAAAATTTCACCATAAATTGGGAGGGACTCATAAGGCCCCATTCCTAACCAAGGACTATGGACATTTAATTGTTGGGTAAAGAGGTGCTATTTTCTTTAGTCATGAGTCACTGGTAAGTTGCTCATTTCCAGTAAATAACCTACTGACACTCATTCAAGCAACTCTAATTAAACCCAGGGGAGAATGCACACACACACACACACACACACACACACACACACACACACAAATATGTACTCACACACACAGTAGGAAAGGCATTTGTTAAGAAGGTTTAAAGCATGAGAAAGATGGAGATGGAAGAAGTTAATGGGGGAATAAAAATGACCAAAAATTATTGTATAACTTTGTAAAGTTGTCTCACTAAATAAGAAGAAATAAGCTGATTTTAATGTATAAAACACCAAAAAGGCCACAAAAACTTTTAGAAACTATAAGTTAGTTTGTAAAGGATACATGATACAAGACATACAAAATCAATTTTTATATCATAGCAATATAAATTTGAAAAACAAAATTTAGAACATTTAATATCTCTAATACCTAACCCAATGAATATTTGGGTATAAATTTATCAAAATGTATGTTTTAGTCAGGGTTACTTTTGTTTTGATGAAATATTCATGACCAAAAGCAAGTTGGGGAGGAAAAAGTTTACCTGTCTTATACCTCCACATCATAGTTCATCACCAAAGGAAATCAGGACAGGAACTCAGACAGGGCAGGAACCTGAAGGCAGGAGCTGGTGCAGAGGCCACTAAAGAATGCTGCTCACTGGCTTGTTCTTCATGGCATGCTCAACCTGCTTTCTTATAGAACCTAATGGATCACCAGTCCAGGGGTGGCCCCACCTTCAATAGGCTGGATCCTCCCTGATCAATTACTAAGTAATAAAATGTCCTGCAGGCTTGTCTATAGCCTCGTCTTAGAAAAGAACTTTCTCAATTGAGGTTCTCTGTTCTCAGATGACTCTAGCATGTTGTTAACAGAAAAAGAGCTGATACTGAAGATTATAAAACACTGATGAAGAGAATCAAAGGAAGCCTAAGTAAATAAAGGCATACAAGTTTATGAATTAGAAATTTTCACATGGTAAGTAAATCAAATACCCCTAAAGATACCTGTTCATTTAATCAAAATAATAAAAATTTTTGTATATAACTAATTCTAAAGTTTAGTGGAAAAGAAACAAAGACAAGCAATAATAGTTAAAATGATTTGAAAATTAAGGAAAATCTTGTATGAAATATAGAGCACAGCTTGGGTGGGTGAGGAGATGGAGATTATCCAAAAGGAGTTTGGAGAGAGGAAATATGATCAGAATATACTGTATGAAAAAGTATATTCAATTTAAAAACTTACTGTGGAGTTCCTATATCAAGGGAGCATGGAGTTATCTAAGACAAATACATGGAATGGAGTAGAGGGTCAAGAAACAGATCCATAAACGTGAGTTCAATTGAGTCTGACAAAGGTTCAAAAAATTACTTAATTAGAAAAGGATGTTTTTTTTTTTTTAACAAAAGGTGTATGTCTGGCATCTTCATGAAGTAAAATTAACCTTGATATGAGTCTCACCTCTAAAACAAGCTGGAAGGGAGTAGACCATCTAAGTAGAAAACATAAGATTACAAAAATTATAAAAGAAAAAATTAAAAGTCCATATGACCTTGAATTTTGTCATGTGATTATATATATACATGACCAACAGCATAGATCATAGAAGAACAAGCAGATGATAGACTTTATTATCGATTATACTTTCCTTCTACAAAGACATTAACACAAAAGAATGAAAAGTTACAAATTAAAAGAACATATGAACTTTTCTACTCAACAATACAAAACCCAGAAATTCAATTAAAAACATTCAAAAGACATGAACTTATATGCACATGGATGTGGAGCCATAATGAGGTCCATGGTCTATGCTGCTGACAACCATGATGATGTCTGTGATCCCTGCTGCCCAAAGAGGTTATGTTGATGTCCACAATCTGTGCTGCTGCTTGAAATTATGTGGAAGTCCATGACCTCTGCTGCTTCTGACTTCTATGGACAGGGAAGTGTGATATGGATGACTGCAGACTCACAGCTGAGAATGAGACATATTGAAGACTCCCATGATGATACTCCCCCCAAAGAAACAGTCCAGACAGGAAGCTATTCAAGAAAGTCCTTAAAATTTTTAATAAAGATGCTAAAGTATAGCTCTTCACAGTTGACAGCTTCTGGCAGGGTTGGGATGTGTAAGGACTCAGTTTTCTTTAAGGAGCTGGCCAGTGGGGGTTTGGCCAGGCTGCAGTGAGTGTAGGGACCACACAAATTGGACTTGGTGGGATTTTTGTGGGCTGGAGGCATAGGGGTGGGAAGGTGGATGTGGGATAATGAGGTGCATTGAATGAGATTACCAAATAATTAATAAAACTAATATGTTTGGGAGAAAATAAAAGAGGATGGGACCTGAAAAAAAGAAAAGAAAAAAAAATTGACTGGAGGAGTTAATCTTAAGTAAAGACAAATAAAGAGATTAAAAATCTTCAACAGAATAAGAAACAGAATCAAGAATTTACTTTGACAAATGACTAGTGGGAAATCTAAACATGCAATTGAATAAATAGTCAAGAAGGAAGCAACAAGCTAGAGAAAAATTGAAGATAATTTTGGAAATGAAAGAAAATCATAAATATTCAGTATAGAAGAAAACCCTGAATTTTTCTAAAATAAATATAAGCCGAAGGGAGATTTTTTAAAATTAGCATATAAGTATATAAAAATGTACATAAAATTCTATACCAGTTCAACCCATTATATGCCACTTGAACACACTTACATTTTGTTAAAGTAAACCAAGTAGATGGAATTGGAGTTTATAGTATTATTTTATTAATGTGACATTCCAAAAACCCTAGAAAAGCTCTTTGGTTATTGTAGGCACTCAGTTGACATTTTTGAATGAAGCAAAGAAATCTCATTAAAGAAAAATGACTGTCTTTCACCTTACTTTCCCATACTTGGTGACTAACAAGGATGTCAGTGCCCTGTGTTGGCTTTACCCCAGTTGCCATGGCATAGATGACATGAGCTTGCATTTTCCTAGGCCATTTTCTGTGGATTTAGCACACACCAGGGAGGGATTTTCTAAAGATTTAAGTTCAGACCCATTCTCTGGCTATTTAATATGCAGATTCAGCTTGACAGCAGCGTTTTTTTCAGGAGTCTTGCCAGGTTTAGATTTAAGTGTGACTTCGGCCTACCACACGGTGTTGTGAGGAATCCAGTCACTAGGTCTGGGGATTTGAAGTGGGAGGTTGACATATCTATGGCGTTTGTAAATAGTGAAGAGCAGTATTGTTCTTTTTGTGTTCTAAACAGATATCTTTAAGGCAGACATACATTGCCTGCCTTGATAGGCTTCCTTGACAAATGACCCTCCAAGTGCCCATCTCATCTTCAGTCTCTAGCAATAGAAATTCTGGCTTCCCAGAGAATATGTTTTCAGATTCCCTTTTACTCTTCATCCAGCCTGTAATGAAAAGGGCAAATGACTCAGTTGATGGTACAGTTATAGATTTTTCCAATAACCTTCATCTTTCTTCCAGATAATACATATTGAACAAAATCGTAACCATCTACTTTAAGAAATTGTGTAGAATCATGATTAAAAGCTGAACTGCAGATTTCTGTGAATTTTCAACTCCCCCAGCCACCCCATATATTTTCCTTCTGTAGAACCCCTAGGCATTGAGAGAAAATGGAGCCAATCAAAGCCAGTGTTCAAACCCTGCTTTCAAGGGATTATTTAGATTTTCTGCTATAATGCTTTAGGATTTTTAGTTATATGTGTGGGAAAATAATGAGAAACTAGGTTCTAGTATAAGTAATTGGAAATAATAATTTCTGATTAGAAATAATTAAAAATGTCTTTCATTAAAGCTGAACACAAACTATTATTCAACATAATTGTGTCATAATTGGCTAAGGGAAAGACTATATAACTTACCTATTTTAACAACCTGGTGCTCTGTATGCCAATCACAAGGCATTTTCTAAATAGAAAGCTTTTCTGTGATTAGGGAGAATTGCTTATATCCCAAGACTGGAGAAATAAAACAAATACTAGGTAAAGTACAATTTTCCTAATAACTTACATATAATTTAGACTTTTATTTCTGTGCATGAATGACACTAAATGATAGTTTTGTCATTGGGTATTTTGTAAGTGTGGCCGATGATGAAATATGTGGGATAATTTGCATTTTTCTGAGTTATAAACAGATACATTAAACCCTCATTTTGGTTTTTATGATTGCTAGGGCTTAAATTAGGAAAAGATAGACGTTGAAAAAGGAAGTCTTTAATGATTGCTCACTCTTAATTTTCAGAAAAAAACAACTATTTTTAAATCATAATATTAATGTTGCAAATGTCATTAACAAAACTTAACAGCCAGACAACTAGAGCATTTTATATTGTAGTGGGGAAATAAGAAAGAAACATGGGGACGTTGTAGTATTTCCCACTGTTAGTTTACAAATAACAATATTTAAGCGCAAAATATTAAACCAACATAATTAAGGCACTTATATTTCAAGAGTCAGTTAGCAATAATATTGAAAGTATCTAAATTACTAAATGGTAGAGGAACATACTTCTGTGTAGTGTAGCTACATGAAAATAGAAATGTTTAAATGGAAGTCAATGCCATGTTTTATAAAGGACCAACCAGACTTCAGCAATTGGTTTGAATAAGATGCCTGAGCTACAGAGTTGATGGTCATAGGCTGACCCTTCAGGGCTCTCCAAAGCTGAGTTCATGCCTCTATGGTAAGTGAAGATGCTTGAAGACTTGTTTAAGAGCTGGTGAACAGTAAAGTATTTCATAATAGTTTTCCTATTTCAGGGAGAAAGTTTTAAAAAAACAAGATGAAGACTTAAAAATACATTCCCTCCCTCCCCCATTACAAACACTCTTTAAAGATTTGGACTCAGAGTGCTGAGGGTTCAATATGTTAAGTCCAGTCATACTTGAACAGCTATAAGTTCCATGCTGTAGAAAAATGATAGTCTTATGATGGGTCCAGATGTATACCTCAAGATAATCAAAACTTTTATCAAGAGACTTGGACTTTCTATAGGGAAAAAGATAATAATTGGAAATTGTTCATTGTGAATACATTAGATTCGTACAGACAAAACATTCATGAAGTGCAATTATAGCTAGCATTGCTATGTTAGTATGAATGTTAATAGCATGTTTGTTTTTGAAATGGGTTATGCATTCTGATAAATGTCTGCTTTAATCTAGTCATCTGTGTATCACTTGTCTAAGTACTCTCATTTAAGATGCCATATCCCTTCTTGTAGCAATAAAGGGGTAAAGCAACATTAATATTAAATAATTAGAAAAACAAAAGGGGAATGATTAAACATATTTACATAATTGAAATAACACTGTGTCGCAGTGGGAAATCGGGACAATGTTGTCTCCTTTCAAAGTAATTCATAATTCAGATTTTTAATTATGGCATATTCATTCATTTAAAGATGATTCTGGATGAGAGGGCCACTAATGAAATACAATCATTAGCATCTAAACAAAGTAATTTACAAAGTCTCCTTTAGGGGAAAAGATTCCTAGAACATCATCAACCACACAAGATATGCAAAAACAAGCAATTAAACCACACACAAGAACTACAACAGCCTTATAGATCAGTGATGTACACATGAAAACATAACTGATTACAATGATTACACTAGGGTAGTGTGGTTAATTTGTATTTTATGTAGTGATTCCATGGAAGAATGCACCCGGACAGACCCGTTACACACAAGAGGAACCACGGCTCATTAATACTCACTCAAAACACATTATCCCCCAATCCCCCCGCAAAGCAACCTTGAAGTCTGAGTTGTTGACTGGATATCTATGTGGGATCTAAACCTTGCCTCCTTAATAAGATCCATCCCTTCTCTCAAGAACTTCTTTTTGCTTGAGGTTTGCTATTAGGAACCAGCAAATGGGGGACCTGATCAGGCAGGTGCTGTACTGGGCCTTTCATTCTTTATTCAAATCCTACTTTAGGCTTCCAGTAACAACCCACTTCCAGTTTTACTGGGTCGTTGATTTACTGGCTCTTCCTGGGCACACACAATTACAGATTATTATGCATGCAGCGGACTACACAGATAGGATAATACTCTGGGTTTTAATGCCTGTGTACAGACAACATCTTGTTAAATGGGACCCAGAGAGAAGCCAGTTTCCAACCCGGCTCCTCCAGACCACACTGGGATCTTGTTTAAAATCTCTAGTTGGCTGGTTGATTTTCCTTTGTGAAGGTAGGACGTAAGCTTGGGAGTGAAAGAAATCGAAAGGGTGGTGTTGGGTGGGGAGGTATTTGACGAGGGAGCTGGCACCCGAGGGGAGGCTGAGCAGCGTCAGAAGCCAAAATGTGCTCTATTGGGCACTCGAAGGATAAAAATACTGGTTAATTTTCAACAGTGCCTCCTTCATTTGACTTTACAATTTACAACAGTGAACATTAATGCAGGAATGGCTGGCTTCAGGAGCAGTTTAAAATTAGGGTCCTTCTTCTCATTAGCCCCAACAGCCTGACCCAGGGTGACTGAGAAGCAATTTGTCGCCGGATTCTCATTCTGCTTCTGTTATGGCTCCTTGTAAATGAAGCGCGGCAATTTATTGTGGCGCCTCCAGGAGTCAAGAACATAATGTGTAAAACACATACAAAAAAAAAATCTTTCTTCACATTCATTAACACCCAGCACATAGGAGGCTGTTCACTTTCCCTCTAATGAAGGAGGGGACCTGAAATCCAAGGCTTTCCACCGTGTAAAGAAGTCCTCTTCAGGCCATTAGGTGAGGCTGAGTTGGACGGAAGAAAGGCCATTGACAAAAGTGGAGAATGGTGATATGAGAAGAAATAAAAAGTGGATGAAAGGAGAGGCTCTGCCAGCCTGAAGAATAGAAATTACCTTTTGGGCATCACTTTTCTTGTCTCTCAGGGGGTTTTCTGTTGTTAGTGACGAAAAGTGTATCTGGCTCTTTACTTAACTGGAAATTGCTCTTGTGTTTGGCCAATTCTCATGTCTTCACCCTTGATCTGACCTTGTAAGAGGCATTAAGTTAGACTCATTTGAAGAACACATTGTCTATGATCTTTAAAACAGGCTTGTTTATTTCCCCACACTCCCACCCAGAGCCTTTACAAAAGATGCTAGTGTCTGTGGTTTTAATGTGTTCTGATTATATGACAGGCCACCTTCCCCGAGGCTGGCTGTGTGCTTGTCTCCTACTTCAGTGATTCATTCTGATTAATGGTTTCTTTTTGTGGGGCCTCATGAGTGACACCTTGAGATGAACCTAGTAATACCTTACTATACTAAAATAAAAAATTCTGAGGAGAGGATGAGATAGACTGTTTGGATTCAGTACTGAACCTGACTGTGCAGAGTACTTGGGTATCCTGATCTGTTTCACGACTTAGGACCAGGCACCCAGGACATATGGTAATAATAGTGATCATTAGCATTTAAAAGCTCATTTCAGAAAAGGCAGCATTTTATGGCACAAGATTAAAAATGCTGTTAAAATTCAGAAAATTTTCAGAGTACTGAGTACTTAACAAGGGCACTGTGATGGGTGGGCAACATGAACTCAGCTCTACACAATGTCCACAGCTAGGGTGGACATCGGAACTCAGCTCTTCACAATGCCATGCACGGCTAGGAGATTATGTGCAGCAAGGTCTAGTCATCATTACCTCCCTTCCTCTGTGTGATGCCACCTAAGACACCACGGACAGAAGATAATCTGTGTTCAGTGTTAGCAAGAAGGTGACCTGGGATTCCAGCCTCTGCCGCATGCTACCAAGGCTACAAGCATCCTCCGGGTCATCTCAACTCTCACTTTAGGACTTCTTATCCCAAGTGCCTGTAATGCCATTCTCTTCTTGCTACCATTTATTTTTATGATATAACACACACACACACACACACACACACACACATACACAGAGAGAGAGGGAGAGGGAGGAAGAGAGAGAATGAGAGAGTGAGAGGAGTCGGGTACATAGACAGAGGCAGAAGCGAGCGAGCTTCCTGACTAACGCTGTTATAAACTATAGAGCCCTAGGCTCTCCCTACTTCTTGGTATAGTGAGATGATTGCCTGGATTATCTTTCTGCCTTCCCTCCCCTCCCCTC
>PVIH01017391.1:0-42009 GCA_004025045.1 Sigmodon hispidus | reverse complement strand
TTGGTTTGTGTGTCTCCTGTCACCTCTCTGGTCAGGGTTCGAAACCGCCCCTCAGAGACCCCTGCAGTTGGTTTGCTCAGTTCACTCAGTTCGGGGTTGCGGTAGGGATCCTTGCAGATACCCTCAGCAGCAGCAGGAGCTGTGGGTGTGGCCAGGTGCAGAGTTCAGCTGCCCCTGCTCCAGAGTGCGCTGGGACGCCGCAGAGAGCACAGGTCCCGGTGGCGGAACAGCATCTACTGAGTGAAATTGTGGAGATCTGGAACTCTATCAGTCAATATACCCACAACAAATCTCCAAACTTTCCCTCCTGTAGTAGATAAAATACTACAAACAAGTGCTTGTGTATTTTATCTCTGGACATAACTAAATATATTTCTTTTATTTTGGAGATAAAAGATCAGATCATTTTATCCTACAAAGAAGCTGACCTTTGGTTGATTCTTATAGTAACACAAGCATCTCCAGGAAAGGTGAAATATTGCAAAGGTAGAATTCTCAAAAAGAAAGAAACAGAATTCACATTTTGGAAAAGAAATTTTTTCAGGTCAGTATCTTGTCTTTAACACTTGCAACTGACAAGAGCGTGCAAGGAATAAAGACAACAAGCACACTTGCAGTCATAGGGAGGAGGAGGAGGAGGAGGAGGAGGAGGAGGCGCTTCTTCAAGAGGGAAACTGAGGCTGAACTTTCAGAGTCCAGAATTTACATTATTGCTAACCACAGGGTCTCTTTAAAAAAAGTGTTTGCCTGGGAAAATATTGACTTATATAAGATATTAAAAGCCAAAAGTTGTCTTCTTTTCTTAACCAGAAAATTCTGTGTTCACTAAAGAGCACAGCATTTTAACTTCATTTTTGTGATGCCATTGTGGATCTGAAGAAACAAGTGTTAATGTTTCCTTGAAACTGACAATTTCTCCAAGCAGGGCAGAGATAAGATGTAGGCAGAAAGCCCAAGGTATAGTGGAGGAATCAGGCACTTGGTGGTGTGAATTCTCCTCAAGCCACATACTGGTTGTAAACTTAGGGAGCACACCAAATCTGCCCTCTTCATATTGAAATTACCTTACTTCCTACTGTGAAAAAAGTCAAAACAGTGCCTTAAAATACTGTCTCAGGTACTCAAAGTCAGACTCAAGGTCAAACCTCCGTAGGAGTTCAGGATGGCTTGCTTCTGCCTGCCACTCCAGCTAGTTTTGTACATTGCTTTCCTTCACCTTGGCTTCTGGTGTCACATCTACACCCTGTAGCATGCTTTGTCCCTCACCATGGCAACCACACACTTGCTATGCCCTCTCTACCACCCCAGTCTCCTGTCTTAGCTCCACTCTCCCTTCAGCCCAGGCTTGGATCCTTCACTCTCTACTGCTGTCTCCATATAGTTTGGTCATTATTTTGTGCCACTGGATAACACCCATCTTATTCAATAGATCATGACCCCATGAGGCAAGCATAAATGAAATGGTGGATTAATTACTACACTAAGCAGCAAATACTTCTTCATGGGTTAGTAGAATAGTTTGGGTTGTTGTTCAGGTAAGTTCATACTGTAAGTGTTGGTTACACCCAGAAAGTGATTTTGATTTGGTGACTTAGAACTCAATACTTATTGTCTTCATTCTTCCTCGCAATGTGACCAGATGACAGCTACTTAGCTGAGCCCTGACCATCAGCAGTTTTGAGGGAGCAACGAACTCTGAGAGCCTGCTCAGGCCACAGGAACTGAAGTCATCACCCTAGCTGGAGTTCAGTCACAACAGTAGAACAGCACACATTACAAGAAAGCCTCTTGAACTGCTTTTTTGGTACATCTGTTGTCTTAAGGGTTATATATCTTTTCTTTAGAAAACTACAAAGAAAAATTAAGAGCACCCATAAAAATAAAATTTCAAATACTAAATGTGTTTATAACATAGGATAGTCTGAACAAAGCTGGGATGATTCAGTTTTGCATTTTCAATGTGCACACAAGTGAGCTGAATGATGTTTAGATTTTTCTTGGTTCTTTCTCAATAATGGGTCAGATAAATCACTGTCTGATTGCCTATTACATCCTCGAGACTGCACAGCAATGACTGTCAGTAAATGAAACCAATTCAAACTCACTTGTGTGCAAACAATAAACATTGTTTACCATTTTTATTTTTATGCCAATGATTATAAAATAGTCAACAGCCAAAAGGCACTTAGAAGTAAAGCAACATCTTGCCTACAGAAAGAAATCCCTGACAGAAAATTTTCTCCATTTCCATCTGATTATGCTGTTTTGCAATGAGGCAATCATGTGAGATAGGCAACAATCCCCAGAGCCACTTAGAACTTTGCTATCAATTATAGAATAATAAGCTGGAGAAACAAACATGCTGAATATTAAGGGGAAACGATACTTTTGCTTGGCTCAATATTCTGCTTCTCTGTCCATATTTTAAAATCTCATGATTAACCTGGTTTACTGTAGAGATTTCCTGTGCCTCTTTTTACACTCTTCACTGAAATATTGTTTATGATTGCAAGCATTCATATCATTCATGAGGTTTTTGCCCATTCATCCTCTTCTTTTATTTGATATTATACTTCAAAAAAAAAAAAAAGAAAAAAAGAGAGAAAGAAAGAAAACCAAAACAAGAAAAACTCTTTCCAAGATCTTTAAGATAAACCAGCTAGTGTTTAGTTGAATAGTCATGTGGAACTTGGACTTTTATTTCACTTTGCCAAATTTATTGTCAGTCAATGGATAATCTTGTTTGTTAACATAAGCTCAAGGACATGCATTTCTGGTTCAAACTGTCAAAAATATCTATTTTTCTATTGATTAATAGATGGTTTGGTTTTCTCAGTCATTTGTTGCTCACACATTAGTTTCTGTAATGCAGTGTCTTGAACACAGGGTAGTTTACCTTTTTGTACAGGACACACTACTAAGCAAATGGAAGAAAGAAAACTGGAGAAAGGATAGTGCTCACAAAGAGAATGTGATTATAAGCCCATCCCTATGCAGGGTTGTGATAGGGCTTGAGATGACTGTCTGGAAAGGGTGAAATTTCAGTTGGATCTGGCAGGGGATAATAACCTAACATTGTCAGAAAGAAAGCATATGGTTCTCTCATGGTGGGAACTGTATGAAATATCTCCAAGAATCATTTTAATGGTTATAGTGAGTACTTAATATAGTTACAACCTAGTATGCTTACATACTTACATTTTTAAAGATAAATTGTCATTTAGGTAGTGTCTGATTCTCATGAGTATTAGTTAAAAATTACTGTATAAAGTTTTATTAATTAAAATTATTCAACCTTCATTATAAGTTTAGAATCTCTCCTGTTCTCTTGGGGTAAAGACTAATATATGTGCTTTAAGTCAATATACAGACTCCACTTTAGCAGTGCTTTGTTGAGGGCAGTGAATGATTAGGTTTTGTTTTTTGAGATTTCTAACAGGTAGGTTTCTAATATGTAAGTGTTGTAATGTTGGAGGTCATTATCAACAAGTGTTTCCTGAAGGTTCACACATGAATTCAAACCTCCTATTTTCTTCTCCTGTAAGCAGAGCCTGATATTCTTCTGGGAAGTGCACTGCTTACATAGGATGGAGAAAGAGGCAGTAAAGGATTCTCCAGCAGGGTGCACATAGGATAGGGCAGTGTGAGCTTCTGTCCTCAGTGTGGGCTAGATGTGCTTAAGAAAGCAGGAAATGGATTTCTGTTAACCTGATAACTCTTTTCTTTCCTTTCATGGAGCCCTTTGAGGCTATAACAATGAAGTGCTGAGTGAAGCTGACAAGTGAATCTGCTCAAGTGTGTCATAGGGAAGTAGTAGCCTGCATGGATAGAGATGGGTATTGCTAAGCATCAGAGGGATGCTGGAGAAAAAGATGAAAATTCAGGAAGAAGCCATCCATCTCCTACAAGGTGGGAAGGTACATGAGGCTGAAACAGTAAGAAGGCTAATGGAGCTGGGCTGAAGATATAGCCAGGCAAGCAGAGAAGCACTTGAATTGAGAATATCTAGCCCAGTTGCTGTGAAAGGAAAGTTTGGGAGGCAAGTCCACTTTCTCATGACTTGAGACTGCTTACCTGAAAGAAAGTAGGTAAAAGCAGCCAAGCATAGATGATGTTTTATACCTAGCTCAAATGTCACCTCCTTAATTTCAACATAGCTTCTAATATATCATTATTAATTCAAGCTATTATTTGTTCAATGCTTATTCATTTAAAAAAAGACTAAGCAATTTCTTATCAATAAGGATATATTATGGAGACCAGCTTAGCCCCTGGGCACACAGCTAAGAGGTGAGATTCATCCCATTCCTCAGACCAAGCAGAGACAACATCTTGGTCATAAAGCAAATATCAACAGATACAAAAAAATGGTAATAACTCCTTGTATTATATCAGATCACCATGGTCTAAAGTTAGAGTTCAACAACATCAAAAATCACAGAAAGCCTACCATCTCATGGAAACTAAACATCACCCAACTGACACCTCTGGGTCAAAGAAGAAGTTAAGAAAGAAATCAAAGACTCCTAGAATTTTTGAAAATGAATCTTCAACATACCCAAACTTATGGGACACAACGAAATAAGTCTTAAGAGAAAAATTCATAGCACTAGATGCCTATATGAAAAACTAGAGAAATCCCCACCAGAGAACTAACAGCACAGCTGAAATTCTTAGAAGAATTAGAAGAAAACTTACCTAGAAGGAGTAGATAGCAGGAAATAATCAATCATAGAACTGAAATCAATACAATTGAAACAAAAGGAACAAGACAAAGAATCAATGAATGAAAGAGTTGGTTCTCTGAGAAAGTCAACAAGATAGGTAAATCCTTATCCAAACTAACCAAAAAGCAGAGAGAGAGAGAGAGAGAGAGAGAGAGAGAGAGAGAGAGAGAGAGAGAGAGAGAGAATCCAAATTAACAAACTCAGAAATGAAAATGAGGACATAACAACAGACCCCCAGGAAATCCAGAGAATTATCAGGTCATACTTTGAAAATCTATACTTCACAAATATAGAAACCTAGAAGAAATGGACAGCTTTCTGGACAGGTAAGAATTACCAAAATTAAAATTAAATCAAGATCAGGCTAAATACCTAATTAGACCTATAACCCCAAAGGAAATTGAAGCTGTCATTAAAAGTCTCCGAAATAAAAAAAGCCCAGGCCCATATGGTTTCAGTGTAGAATTCTACTAGACATTCAAAGAAGAACTAATACCAATACTCCTCAAACTGTTCCATACAGTAGAAACTGAAGGAATATTGCCAAACTGTTTTTATGAGGCTACAATAACCCTAATACCCAAGCCTCTCAAAGACACAATAAGAAAGAGAATTACAGACCAATTTCTCTCATGAACATTGATACAATAAATTCTCAATAAAATTCTGGCAAAGCAAATCCAACAACATATCAAAAAAAGTCATCCACCAAGATCAAATAGGCTTCATCCCTGAGATGCAGGGATGGTTTAACATATAAAAAAATGTAAATGTCATCCATTATATAAACAAATTGAAAGAAAAAAACCACATGATCATCTCATTAGATGCAGAAAAAGTCTTTGATAAAATCCAATATCCCTTCATGATAAAAGTCCTGGAGAGGTCAGAAATACAGGGAAAATACCTAAATATAATAAAGGCGATATACAGGAAGCTGAGAGCCAACATCAAACTAAATGGACAGAAACTCAATGCAATCCCACTAAAATCAGGAACAAAACAGGGCTGTTTTCTCTCTTCTTATTTATTCAATATAGTTCTCAAAGTTCTAGCTAAAGCAGTAAGAGGAGATTAAGGAAATATAAATCAGAAAGAAAGAAGTCAAACTATCTCTATTTGCAGATGATATGATGACTTACATAAGTGACTCCCAAAATTCTACCAGGGAACTCCTGCAGCTCATAAACACCTTCAGCAATGTAGGAGGGTACAAGATTAACTCAAAAAAATCAATAGCCCTCCTATACACTAAAGGTAAAAGAGCTGAGAATGAAATTAGAGAAACATTACCTCTTATAATAGCTGCAAATACCATTAAATATCTTGGTGTAACTCTAACCAAAGAAGTAGCAGGCCTCTTGGGCAAAAGCTTTAAGTCACTGAAGAAAGAAATTAAAGAAGACCTCAGAAAATGGAAAGACTTCTCATGCTCCTGGATAGGTAGAATCAACACAGTAAAAATGGCAATTTTCAATGAAATACCCATCAATATCCCAACACAATTTTTACAGATCTTGAAAGAGCAATACTCAACTTTATATGAAATACTAGGAAACTCAGGATAACCAAAATAGCCTGGTACTGGCATAGAAACAGACTTATATATCAATGGAATCAATCCTGACATTTACCTATACACCTATGAACACCTGATCTTTGACAAAGAGTCCAAACATATACAATGAAAAAAAGATAGTGTCTTCAACAAATGGTGTTGGCATGCATAACTGGTTGGTACTATGTAGAAGAATGCAAATAGATCCAAGCCTATCACCCTACACAAAACAAATCCAGTTGGATTAAAGACCTCAACATAAACCCAGCTACAATGAACTTGATAGAAAACAAAGTGAGAAATACTCTCCAACACATTGGCACAGGTGATCACTTTCTAAATGTAACACCAGTAGCACAGACATTAAGAACAACAATTAATAAGTGGGATCTCCTGAAACTGAGAAGTTTCTGTAAAGCCAAGGACACTGTCAATAAGACAAAATGATAGCCTATAGAATGGGAAAAGATCTTCACCAACCCTGCAAGTGACAGAAGACTGATCTCTAAAATGTATAGAGAACTCAAGAAACTAGAGCCCAAAACCCTGAATAACCCAATCAAAAAATATGGTTCAGAACTAAAAAGGGAATTCTCAGTAGAAGAATTACAAATGACTGAAAGATACTTGAAAAACTGCTCAACATCTTTAGACATCAGAGAAATGCAAATCAAAACATCTCTGAGATACCACCTTACACCTGTCAGAATGACTAAGATTAAAAACACCCATGACAGCCTATGTTGGAGAGGATGCAGAGCAAGGGGAACACTCCTCCATTGTTGGTGGAAGTGTAAATTGGTTCAGTCACTCTAGAATGTAGTATGGCGGTTTCTCAGAAAACTGGAAATTAATCTCCCCAAGGATCCAGCAATACCACTACTGGGCATATACCCAAAGGACGCACATTCGCACTCCAAAGGCATTAGCTCAACTATGTTCATAGCAGCATTGTTCTTAATAGCAAGAACAACCTAGATGCCCCTCAACTGAGGAACAGATTAACAAACTGTGGTACATCTACACAATGGAGTACTACTCAGCAGTTAAAAAAAAAATGTCATCCTAAAATTTTCAGGCAAAAGGATGGATTTGGAGAATATCCTCCTGAGTGAGGTATCACAAGCCCAGAAAGATAAGCATAGAATGTCCTCTCTCATTAGTGGACTTTAGACAAAAAGCCAAGAATACTCAAGCTGCCAACCACAACCTCTGAAAAGCTTGGGATCAGAAGGAACTTAAGAAAGACATCCAGAGATTCCTCTAGGAAGAGAAAATTGAAAGGATCTTCTTAGCTAATTGGAAGCATAAGGGCTTGCAACTAATATGATGTGGACACAAATCATGAGAAAAGGTGATGATTGAGTAAGAGAAACAATAGGGAAAAAGAAAAAAAAAGAGTTGAGTTTTTTTGCGGGGGCTAGAGAAGTTTTTGTGTATCTTTTTTTATTATTATGAATAAAGTCACATTTTCTATCTGTGTATATCCTTGTTCAAGGTCCCTTCTTTCTCCCACCCCCTCTAGTCACACTCTCTTCTCTACATCTCCCCATCTCCTCCCCAGCAAGGGCAGGAGGTCCCAAGGTCCCAATGTCCCAATGTCCCAATATGGCTTAGATCAGCATCCACTCCTGGCAGATTCAGTTTTCTCCCCCCAACATCAAGACTGAGTCAGGTGTTCCTCTAGGGGGAGTGGGATCCAAGGTGCCAGTCCAAGGTGTAAGAGTTGAGATCTTAATAGAGGAAGCCAATGTGGGATTAGAAAAAGACCGGGTGCTAGGGTCACCTACAAGTACTCACAAGATGTCCCTGGCTAGGTCTCCAACCAATAGTAAAGGTGCTGCCTAGACAGAACTTCCCTATAGTCAAATGAATAGCCACTCCAAGTGCCATCCCAGAACCTACATCCAACAGTGAATGGAGGTGGAGGCTGAGTGCTGGGCTGAGCTCCTGGTTCAGCTGAGAGCAGGGGAGGAGAGTCTGCATAAGCAAGGAGACAGTGCTTATGAGGAAAATTCCCACAGTGATGGCTGGCTGGAGCTCTGAGGAGCTCACTAAATTAAGAACAGCCACTGGGGAACCTTCAAGAAAAGGAACTAGGTCCTCCAAGGATAGGCAGCTGTCCACTGATATGGGAAGTATGTGGAACCTCAAGGGAAGAGATCAGACTGTGTTTCTATGCTGGACTGGCACTTTGGAGCCCATTCTCTCCAGAAGAACACCTAACCCAGTCATGACATTAAGATGAGGAAATCGGACCTACTTGGAGTGGATGCTGAGCTGTTCCACTTTGGGATTTTTGCCCTTTTTGAGGAGGGGCTGGGGGACTGAGGAAGGGGGAGGCTGGAGGCTGAAGAGGAGGAATTGGGAGGGGGAAGGAAGGGAGATCAAGGGGATACATGGAACAAAAGGACTTATTTTATAAAAAATAAAATAAAAAAGATTATATTATATAATGAAGGATTATTGTGTGTCTTGAGGTTGCCTTGGGTTTCAGTCACTTGACTCTTTTGACTTCTATGGTGTTCCCATCTTGTGTGCATACATTTCTGAGAGTGCTTGGCATCCACACTCTACAAGCATGGTAGACATATTTCTAGATGTGGTTACTCTAATTTGTTACTACTGAGCAGCAACAACAGTTTCTGAATATTAGATAATCCTGGTGACTGACACTGGAAGAACTCAGGTTGCTAATCTCTGGGTTAAGATCTTCTGTTGATAGAAACATTGTTACCTGTGCTGAAAAACTTTTTTTTTTTTGGCAGAGACTGGTATATGGTGAAGAATTTTATTTCAGCTTTATTTTTATAGGATTCTTTTTCTTTGGGACCAGGATCAAATTGAATTTTGCAGGTTAAACAGGTTTGTGTAGGAAACTCAGAAGCATTCCTGTGGTAATCCATACCTTTCCCACCATGGTTGCTGCTTGAGGTACTGTCCCTATCTCCTCCCTATGTGCAGGAAGGGTATCATATTGGCCTGCAGGGTTCTGCAGCTGGGGAGGGACATTATGTGCCTGGTGTGTGACATTCCATGGCTGGTATGGGACATTCCATACTGGTGTGGAACATTTTGTGGCTGGTGAAGTTCATGGAATTATCTGTTCTTCAAAACATGGGAGAATAGCTGAACATTGGGAGGAGAGTTCAAGAGACATAGTTTCCAAGTACATGTGTCTGTATGTACACAGGTGCAGGCGTGTGTGTGTGTGTGTGTGTGTGTGTGTGTGTGTGTGTGTATGTGTGTGTGTGTGTGCGTCATATGTGTGGTTTTTGGTCTATCTGTTTTAAAATTTGAAAACATCTTGCTTTTTGCTTAGTTTCAGTCAGATATCAATAAGAATTTTTTCCCCTGTTGCAGAAAAGCTGTAGTTTAGGAATAGCCAGCAGTTGTCTATCTTAAGTGGGCCAGAAAATCTATCACACTAATTTGTATTTGTAGTAAGTAGACTTTCTAATGAATTGCTTGCAGGGGAAGTGGATTTTAATTGGGGAGGGTAGGCTAATGTCCAGTGTGATTGATCGTACCTAAAGAATAAATCTTTCATGTATGAGATTTTAATATTTCAACCATGAGATTAGAGCTGTTACGCTGTGAACCTTATTGGAATTGTTTGTCAAAGGCATAAGTGAAAAACAGTCTCAGCTTATAAAAAGTCACATGGAAAACACATGGTGGCAGAGAGCTTGCAATGGTTTCCAGAGTAATATTCACCAGACAAAGTGATTGCCAAGTCAAAATTGATACGTCTTTCAAAGAAGAAAATGTGTAGTGACGTCTAACTTCCTCCAGTAGTTACCACTCCACAAAGTGTTAGAATTAGTTACATCTGGAGGAGAAACTCGGCTATCTTTGTTGTAATGAATAATATGAAAGTTTGTTGAAATCTATACAGTGCTATTTATGACAGAACACCTGGGAAGCTTTATTTTGAGCTTAGAGCAAAACATAAAATTGTTGAGAACATCATATTTAAATGTCCTCATTTACGTAGGCAGATCAGCAGTGGTAAGGCAGCCCTGCTGATTTTCTGTCTTGTCACAGAACAAAAAAATGGGCCAGTTGCTGAGTGCCTGTTAGTGGTGTGGGAAGGACAATACAACCATTGATGACTCTACTTGTCATTGGTCCTTTCCCCACATCCTTCTACTTTTATCATTTCATCCAAATGTTTGCTGGTCCAGCACTAGCAGATGAATTCCATTCTTGACACCAAAAGGAAAAGTGAGAATGTTTTCATTTAAGGTTCTGTCTTTTGCATATGTTAGAGGCACAGACTTGGACCTGTAATTCTGTAAGCTACTGTTCGACTATCCGATCTTCAGAAGTTTCACTCTATCTAGATAGAAAGCAAATTAACCCCTAGGATCAAGGGCTCTGACTCTATTCTTCAACCTTAAACTCTTTTTAATACATCTTTCATGAAGCTGTCAAAGCCGTCTCATTAAAAAACAACACACACATGTAAAAAGTCAAAGAGAGAAGAGTAGGAAGTATTTTGCCAACATAAAGGACAGAAGAAAAGACAATTTAAATAGATTTTGAGCACATTCATGGAAATGAACTTTATTTTTGGTGAGTTTGATGACTAATTGTAGTTATGAGTGGTGGGAAGCTGTCAAGTGAAGCAATTCTAAATATGCTTTAAAATGGTATTATTGCAAAGAATGAAATAAACAGTCTGAATTTAAACAAAACCATGCATTTTTATTAATTATAGAATGATTTTTGTAAGCTCATTAAAAATACATGAAAAAAAATCAATTCACTAATTCAGTGAGGCTGCCCACTTGTTCCAGTTCACTCCAAACAAACACAAGGGGTACTTGGGCTGCTTTACCAGATGATAAGGTTATAAAGTCCTGAAATTCTTCAGGCCATATTTCTTCTAAACCAAGAAAACTGAAAAAAAGCTTATAATTGTAATGATCCTTTCTCTTTGACATGTCCTCGTTGCCTATGTTCGTGTATTCATTGCTCTCTTAGAGTCTGCAGTGTTAAATCTACCCCACCCCAACCACTATGTACCAGTATTTCCAAGTCATCTCAATAGTAACATTATATAAGTCTCTGGTATTGCCATGAAGCAGCTGTTTTAGC
The DNA here is from genome assembly GCA_004025045.1 of Sigmodon hispidus. Taxonomy (NCBI): domain Eukaryota; kingdom Metazoa; phylum Chordata; class Mammalia; order Rodentia; family Cricetidae; genus Sigmodon; species Sigmodon hispidus. Next base: position 30,621 of record PVIH01017391.1, on the reverse strand, counting down.
ACCTTGAGGTCAAGAGTTATGTCTAGCTTTGCATTACATAGAGGGCTTCTTAGCTCTTTAGGAGAAAGGGTCGCCCCTTTATCCATTTACTCACCCCTTCATTTGGCAGAGATTTACCAAACATTTACTATATTCCAAGGGCTGCTTTAGAAACCAGGAATATAGCAGGAAACAAAATGGGCAGAATCTTTAATCTGGTAGAGCTTACATTGTATTGAGATAGGCAATAACAAATAAATGAGGAAAAATATGCTGTATTATAAAATGGAGAAAACGAACTGGGGAAAGGACAGCAAGGCAGCTGGTGTGAAAGGATGTGCATCACACTTTTAAGGAGAAGAGTACGGTAGGCGGTATGAAAAAGTGACATCCAAATAAGCTCTGCAGGTGGAGACTGGGCATCAAGAATGCAGAAGGGAAGAACTTCCCAGCAGAGACAATTGTAATGGGAAGTACTTCCGGTGGGAAGAAACAAGGCTGCGGTATTGATCAAGGTGAGAAGTGCTGGTGGCTAGAGGTGGGGTACCTAGTGTAGGTGAGGCAGGTGGTTCTATGCTGAGAATACTGAAGAACGAGCCCCTGGGAGTGATACTGAGTGCAGAGGAAGAGTGTTCACCAAATGTCACAGGTGAACTCATTGGTCACCTCCACTAGCCCATTCTCACTGGTTCACCAAAGACCTGGTCCACCTCTTGGGCTCAGCCTTCTATTGCTTACACAGTCCTAAGACCACAGGTTTCCGAGACCCCCTCTAGACTTCCACTACTTCCTACAGAAGGCAGCTGGGGCATTGTGGGATAGAATGCTTAAGAAAGACAGAACTCACAGGTGTGAGCTTTTATATCTGAGCGTTTTAGATGCTTGAGCAGAGGCTGAAAGAACACATTTAACAAACTAAATTTTTTCTTCTGCTCAGATGTCTTATGTATATATGTATTTATGTAAAATCTAGGATCAAAAAGTGAGAGAAAATATGAGATTTGGGTTTTCAAGTCTGGCTTATTTCACTTAATATGATAATCTTCATTTGTAGCCCTTATGCAAAAATGACAATTACATTCTTCCAGTGGGTGAATAATAAAACTCCATTGTGTACCTATACCACATTTTCTTCACCTACCCACTCATCTGAAGAATCCCTCACAGGTGTGCTCTCCAGTTGAATTTTAGTTCCAGATGAAGCCAAGCAAATAACCAAGGATAGCTATCACAGATACACAGGCTGAATTTGTAACTTGAGTATTTTGAATATTTCAAGAACAAAGATATGCAAGTATCTCTGTGACACATAGAGTATATACCCAGGGTGGCATATTTGATTCTTATGAAAGTTTATCTTTAATTTTTTATAGAAAAATTCACTGACTTCCATAGTGGCTTCACCAGTTCCATTCCCACCATCAGTGAATAAGGGCCCCTTCCTTCACATTCTCACAGTATTTGTTATGATAGCCATCTGATGGGGATGAGAGAGACTCTCAGTGAAGAAGGCCCTTCCTTCCTTCCTTCCTTCCTTCTTCCCCCCCCCCCCCCCCGTCTCTCTCTGAGATTTGAGTTTCTCTGTGTAATAGCCCTGGCTGTCCTGGAATTTACTCTGTAGACCAGGCTGGCCTTGAACTCACAGAAATTTACCTGCCTCTGCCTCCTAAGCGCTGAAATTCAAACCATGGGTCACCATCCTTTGTTTCTTAAGATTGTTCTATCCCCTCTTCCACAAAGTACCTTTTAGGTATCAGAGTTGTTTTGTAGATGTATCCATTGGGCCTAGATATACAACTGTGCATTTTGATTGATTACGGTTTTCTGTAATAGTCTGTTTGTTGAAAAGAGAAGTTTTCCTTGATGAGAGGTAAGCACCACACCTACCTGTGGGTATAAAGATACATACTTAGGATGTAGTTAGGGATTTTGCTGGGTTAGTGAAGTAGTGGTAGGTTATCCTCTAAAGCCATGCCTTCACTAACTCTGGGTACCTGGCAAGGGTTTCATTACCAGGCATGAGACAGCTTTGGTTAACACCATGGTATGGTATGTGTGCCACAACTGCACTTAAACTTCTCACTGCCCATCAATGCTGTGGTTCACAGGTGTCTTGGCTGAGTAAGACTAGCTTCTTTCCTTTGGAAGCTTGCATAGTACCTTCTGGACCATGAAAACTTATCCTTGGTGAGAGGCATTCAGGTCCATTTCAGTTCAGGGGCCTCTGGCTCCTGTAACTGATGTATCTGGTGTCTTTAGCAATAGGTACTTACCTTTACCTCTGTGGTCAACCAAGAGCAATAATAGTAGTTTGTAATGTTTTGGGAGTTTCTTGGACAGCTATGACCAACAACTCAAAAGAGGCTTCTTGTACCTGGTGATGAAGCTTCTGTTAGAAGGTTCTTAGCTCTGCAGGAGAGCACTGTCATTCCAGATGAGCAAATTTCATTTTAACTATATTATGTATATTTATACACAGATTTATGTGTATACATCTGTGTTTTATAGTTTTTTTGGCAGACAGTTAATCTCATGAGTCCTTATGACATTTTTCAAACATCCTTATTGCTGTTTTACCATTCTCTCTCATTTTTCTAAATTTATCTCCCGCATGCCTAATGAGGGCCCCGTCCCCATTTCCTTGGTAAAGTCACATGTACCCTGTTATTCCCCTCACTATTGCTTCCCCCAATCTCTGCCCTGGCAAAGGCTCCTTTGGGCTTTCCTGGTTTCTGCAGTCACCCCAGGCTATGTACTCACATCTGAAGATTTGGAGCTAGGAGCCTCTGATAAGAGAGAATGTGAAATGTTTGCCTTTCTGTGTCTGGGCTACCTCACTAAGACTCTCTATTCCAATATAGTTTTAATTTAGATTTTTATAGTGGATAAAAGTGTTAAACATTTTTCATCTATATTTCCTGCCCCCTTGTACTTTCATCTTTTGAGAACTGTCTGCTTATTTCATTATCGACTTGAATAGGCATTATATATATGTATGTATGTATATATATATATATATATATATATATATATATATGAGCTCCTAGCTCCTAATGTATTCTAAAAATCAATCCTCTGTCAGATATACAGCTATCAATGATTTTGTTCTGGTTCTATAAGCTGCTTTTCCACTAGATTAACCATTTATTTGCTGTGCATAAGCCTTTTAATTTCACACAATTCATTTGCTAATTCTTGATTTTATTTGCTGAATTATTGGAGACCTTTTCAGAAAGTCTATATCTATGTCTTGTAGTGATTTTCTTACCTTTTTCCACCCTAATGGTTTCAGGTAGTACATTAAGGTTTCTAAAAATCTATTTGGAGTTGCTCTTTGCACACAGTGAGAAACAGGGCTCCAAGTTCATCCCTCTTCAGATGCGGAATCCAGATTCCTACCACATTTACTGAAGAAGTTGTCTTTTCTCCATGCCCGTGAGGGAGGATCTTAAGCGAGTTAATAGAGCTCTAGAACTTCCCTATCTAAAGCCAGCATTCTGCTACATCACACAGTTCCCACCTGAAGGAGAGCTTCACTTTTCTCTAGGTATGGGTCCAGGGCTGTACAAAAGGAGAGACTAACCACAAGCATTCATCTTCCTCTGCCTTCTGATTGTGAATACCATGTGACCAACTGCCTCAAGCTCTTTCTTCCATGATTTTCCCAACATAATGAACTGTCCCATGGATCTATGAGTTCAAATAAGGCTTGTGTTTCTTATGTTGCTTTTGTCAGGGTACATTGTCACAGCAAGAAAATTAGCTCGTACCTATATAAGCTTTCAGTTAGCTAATCAATTGTTACTGTTTTTGTATATTCACAGGGTAACAGATGCCTGGGTGAAAGAAACATTTATTTTTAACAGTCATTGACATAAAACACACTTGATCATGATATCTTTCTTTTCTGTCATATAAATCCCTTTATGAAAAGGATATCTTAAGTTCCAAGCATTCTGCTTTAAAGAAACTCTATATTACTTGCAAACTTTAGCATAAATTTTCTTGATATGTTTAACTAAGATTTGCTAAAATAAAACCCCAAATCTCTTTCTTCTGACAAAGCTGTGCTTATATTTCTGTCTTCTGGCAAGTTTTCTCCTGAGGGTTTTGTCACCTTTATTTGCATGACTGTATTTATGTTGCAATTGGAAGAACTTCAGAACACCCATTTCACATGGGCTCGCATAACTAACTGCCTGCAGAATTATGACACAATGCACAGACATATACCCAATTATGCTTTTGGACTTAGCAGAATGAATATAATTCTGTCCTCTGATCACAAGCTAGATAGTTAAAATTTTAATTGGCTATTATTTTTCCAAGTGAGCTTAATATAATTTAAGGCTGAATTCTATTCAAAAGTATCTATAAACAAAATTTATATATTTCATGTTTGAAACTTAATGTTACATATATTTCTAATAATAGATTAGCGATTATATTGTTTGTAGCTGTGTATATTTTACCCATGCTTTTCATATATATTTATGAATCTATTTTATGGCCAAATTATTTTATACTGTAGAACTGGAAAGGACTTACCAACTCAGAAACCAAGCCTATTACAATTTCTGTAATTGCTATTTTTAAGAGGCTATGGTTTGATATTCAGTATATTAAAATCCATACTATAATTCAGTTTAGAAGTCTTTATTACTCCAGCTGTACTAAGGGTGTTCAAACTTCAGTTCAAATATCGACAGGGGCAAGACAGTAACATATATGAGTGAATATGCAATGCCTTGGTGGCATCTTCTCTAACACACTCACCTGGTCAGTTATACCTTTTGTGCAAACATTACATACATAAATTTTCGAGAGATACCATTGACTGCAAGTGTTTGTATTAAATCTCTTAAATTTAAAATGCAGGCCAGATAAATCATGTGTGCTCCTTGTGTGAAGGGATGCTGAGCTGGACTAAGCCATGATAGAAGGACCTCACATCTGAACACTGCTCTGGAATTTCTATAGCTCATTTAGCTCACTGGTGCATGTACATGTTCCTTTGAATTAAGGTAAAAATGTCCTTCTACTCTCGTAGTTCCTCCGTAAGCCCGCACATGTCCAAGGAAGACATGAGGCTCAGCTGAGCACAGTAGATTGAAAACAGCAGGGAATGTAGGAAATGGACATTTTGTTTACAGGATGGTGGGACTGTACTCTGAAACAACTCACAGTAAACAATTTAGCAGTATGTTCAAGAGATTATTTCTTGATATGCTTCCTTTAACTCTCCCATTATATTTCTATAAATTTATTTGTAAGAAAATTACTGATGTTAAATCAAATTGGTTTAAAATGACACACCTATGAATACCTGATTTTTGACAAAGAGGCTAAAAATATTCATTGGAAAAAGGTAGTATTTTCACCAAATGGTGTTGGCATAACTGGATGGTAGTGTGCAGATGAATGCAAATAGATCCAAACCTTTCACCTTCAACAAAACTAAAATCCAACTGGATGAAAGACCTCAACATAAACCCAGATTTATTGAACTTGATAGAAAAGAAAGTGGGAAATACCTTCCAACGCATTGGCACAGGTGACCACTTCCTAAATATAACACCAGTAGCACAGACACTAAGAATAACAATAAGTGGGACCTCCTGAAACTGAGAAGCTTCTGTAAAGCCAAGGACACAGTCAATAAGACAAAATGACAGCTCACAGAATGAGAAAAGATTTTCACCAGTCCTACATTTGACAGAGAACTGATTTCTAAAATATATAGAGAACTCAAGAAACTAGAGCCCAAAACCCTGAATAACCTAATCAAAAAATGGAGTTCAGAACTAAAAGAGAATTATCAGCAGAAGAATTACAAATGGCTGAAAGACACTTGAAAAACTGCTCAACATCTTTAGCCATCAGAGAAATGCAAATCAAAACAACTTTGAGATACCACCTTACACCTGTCAGAATGGCTAAGATTAAAAACACACATGACAGCCTATGCTGGAGAGGATGCAGAGCAAGGAGAACACTCCTCCATTGTTGGTGGGAGTGTAAGCTTGTTCAGTCCCTCTGGAATGCATTATGGAGGTCTCTCAGAAAACTGGGTATCCAGCAATACCACTACTGGGCGTATACCCTAAAGAGGCACATTCTCTCTCCAAAGGCATTAGCTCACCTATGTTCATAGCAGTATTATTTGTAATAGCAAGAACCTGGAAGCAACCTAGATGCCCCTCAACTGAGGAACAAATTAACAAACTGTGGTACATCTACACAATGGAGTACTACTCAGCAGTAGGAAAAAATGATATCCTAAAATTTGCAGGCAAATGGATGGATTTGGAGAATATCTTCCTGAGCAAGGTATCACAAACCCAGAAGGATAAGCAGGAGATGTACTCACTCATTAGTGGACTTTAAGCCAAAACATTCTGTTTTTCATTAAAAGATGATGGGTGAATAAAGTGATTTAAAACACACACACAAAACAAAACAAAATGAAACTTCTGGTTTGTCTGTAGAAGGGTTGCTTAGCAGAAATTTGTGGTAGCCGTAGTGTATCTGTGGGCATTAGCTGTGATCTGCTGGGTTTTCCTGATCTGTAGCTGAGCCTAACCTGGCTTGAGAAGCTTTAGATTTTATTTTTTATGTTCCATGTATTTTAGAGAAAAAAGAAGTTTTATTACTGTATGCTTTTTGTTATCTATTCTGAATGTTTTGCTTTTTTATATAATGTTTGATATTGATTTTCAAAAAACAATAAAAAAGAGAAATCTGTAAAGTGTGACTACAGATAGATACTGAGTGAGGAGTCCTTCTCTTCCTTCTTTTTTAAGATTTTATTTATTTATTATATATACAGTGTTCTACCTACATATACCTGCATGTCCAAAACAGACACCAGATCTCATTATAGATGGTTGTGAGCCATCATGTGGTTGCTGGGAATTGAACTCAGGACCTCTAGTAGAGAAGCCAGTGAGTGCTCCTAACCTCTGAGCTACCTCTCCAGCCCCCTCTTTTTTTTTTTTTAAAGATTTATTTATTTATTATGTATACAGTATACAGAAGAGGGCACCAGATGTCATCATAGATGGTTGTGAGCCACCATGTGGTTGCTGGGAATTGAACTTGAGACCTCTGGAAGAACAGTCAGTGCTCTCAACCTGAGCCATCTCTCCAGTCCTCTTTTTACTTTTCAGAAACATAAATACAAAGTTGATTAGTTATGTATTGTTTAGTATTTCCTGGGTTTTGGACATGGCATAAACTAAAATTAACTGGCTTTTGTTTGATGTTGTTATTGTTGTTACTTCTTTAAACTTCTTTTGTAGCCAAAGATGACTCTGAACTCCTAGTCTGCCTTTCTCCACCACTCAGGTGCTCAGGTTCCAGATAGGTGCCAAGGTGCCTGAATTTACCATTGAGGTAATAGAGAGGTAAGGTCAGAAGTCCAAGGCCACCTTGCATCAAAAAATAAAACAATAAATAAGTAGTAAAAATAAAAAAAATGACATATGTATATAGGGTTTGTGATCCAAGTTATTATCTGTGGTAGTTATTTTTGAAAGAAAATGTGTGGTGGTTGCAAATTGAGTCAAATGTCATAAATTTTTTTTGGATAATGTAATGGTTGCTGTATTTAGATAAACACTGAAACCATTTTAAATGAAAGGAACTTGAAGACATTTTAAAATATCACAAAGCACTTTGAAGCCTAACTCACTGGGATGGAGAATCATTTGAATGTTGTCAGTGTTACACAGTATAGGGATAAAAACATCAGCAAAAGGAAAGCTAGAAAAATGAATGTGTTTGCACATAAGTGATACAGAGTAACAGAATGCATGTGGCAATCAGGACATTACTGTAAGACTGTGGTGGTGTCTGCAACTGTTGTTTGAGCATATTGCTTAGGTCAGATCTAGTTTTCTGAGCACTCACATATGAAATGCCCAGTGCAGTCCCTTCAGAGGGTCCTGCCATCAGTAATACACTGGACTGCTCGCTGTCGCTGTCTCAGTCACTGGTGCTCATCTCACAAGCTTCTGACCTACCTTTTCATCTTGTACCATCCCTCTTCCTTCAGGGTCACTATGGCAGAATCTCCCCACAACCCTTTGCTGAGTTCCGCCCCCAAGCACAGGTAGTCTCTCTACCCGACCTTTATCCCTGTGCTCACTTCCACAGTTTTTCATCTGTGTAGGTTTCTGTCTTCTCTACCCCACGGATAGCTTTCATTCAGGACAATTGTAATGTCCACACACACACATGTGACTGTACCGTTTCAGTCCCCAATGAAAGCAGTGGTGATTCCAGACTTGCTTTGTTAAGGTCCTTATCAATCGTCAGGTGGAATTTCACTGTGCACCTTCCCTCCAGACACAACTGTGTGTAGTAGCCCTGAACCTCAGTGGCCTTCAGCTTCTTGTGTGTATTTGTCTTTTTTCCATTACTAAAAATACCTTGAGGGCTTGCTTTCTACTTGACTGAGTGATTACATTTCTGTCCCTAGCTCCTAACTCCCAATACTCAGTGCCCAGGACATTGTTTTGTATAGTCTTCAGGCAGAGCTTTGTGGGAAAAAAGACTGTATTTTTATTATGTAACCTCAAATTTCTTTTAGTTTGGGACCTTAACAGCCTTTACAATTCTATTTTAAAATATAAGGAAAAGGGTAGCATTAATAAAAATAGGGTATTATATAATTCGAACAAAAATACTTTTTTTCTGAAAGTATCTTCTTCTTTTTATTATTTTAGCAATTGGCAGTGACTCTTCTGTGATACTTAATCTCAATATTTTGTAGATAAGTGGTAATTTGGAAAATTCTTGGGGTTTTTTGATTTTTTTTTGAATAAAATTTGCTTTATTGTTTTTATCTCTAAGTCCAGGGCCTCTCAGCCTATTCTCTTTGGTAAAATTTACAACGTATCTGTCAAGGGATAACAGCAACAACAACAACAAAAATGTCTAGTGACAAATGTCCAAAACACACTATTTGAAATTTAAAAAAAATTAAAACAAAGAGTCCTCAATGTCCAAGGGAGGTCTACTCAATTTTGTAAAAATTAAGATCTCACTCAATTTCATTTGTAATAAATGTAGTCCAAGTACAACTCTTAACACAATCTTAATCTATTTGGAGGAGTAAGGTAAATCTGGAAACAAATTGTAGAGAGCTGCCTGCAGCCGCACCTTAAAGATGGTGCTGGCTTCTGCCCTCCACCTTCTACATGGTGAGTGCTCTCAGTGACAAACATTCCAATATATGGCTAGGCTGAGGATCTGACTTGCTTCTGTGTACCTGGACCTATAGGTAGTGCCCGCGTGGTATACTGGGGTTGGCAGCCCAGAGGCTATTTAGGCTGTGGGCGGGTTTTTCCCCTGGAGACAGAAGATGTAGTAAGTCAGTCAGTCCCTGTCGTAAGTAAGTCAGATGTCAGAATTCAAGGTTCCTGAATAAACTGCAGAAAGAAGAGCCTGGTGTCACATCTTCCTTGTGGGATGAGGTGGTCGTGACAAATGGTGGCCCATGACGGGGATTCTATTCTCAATGAAGGCTCAGAACTTTCTGCAGTCAGGGTAATCAGTGAACGGGTAAAATAGTTTCCAGGTAAGGTGAGAATCCATGGTAAAGCATGGTGAAGAAAGTTCCTGGATAAGGCGGGAATCCACGTTCAAAGTGGGGTAAAAATTTTGCTCTTCTCTGTAGCAAAGAGAGAGCAGGACAAAAGGCTCGCCAGCAAGTGAATTGAAAGCATAAGCAAGAGATTATATAAGAGGTTACTAGATTAGTTATGGGCGCTTTTTTGTTGCACCCAATTTTTTTTGGCTTTTAAGGAGCTGCTTCATTGCATTTCCTGAGCCTGTTTTGGTTGCCTTGCCGGCAGGCAGCAACACATCGCCGCAGAATCCTCCGCCATATTGAAAAGCGGCCAAGAGGGGCAGAGTCAGCAATTAAAGTGACACCAACATTTTAAATCTCTTGAGTTGGAAAATGATTAGGGATTCTCAATAAAACAGATTTAGACTCTCAAAACCCCTAAACAGGGAGGAAATAAAGATTAAAAAAAAGCCACGTAAAGATGGCAGATAAACACAGAGTCTGGATCCTGGTTATTGTGTGTTCTTTTAATTTTTTAAGTTTTAATAAGCTAATTGCAGGGAGACAGTTGATTACTGGGGCTGCTAAGTTAAACAAATGCAAGTACTTTGAAGATGTCTTGTCTTTGAAGTCTGTAGGAATGTGTTGCTTGGGAAGGGAGTTTCTGCTTTTGTCTCCATGGAGGATCAAGGCCTGTGGATTGGTTCTGGGCGGGTGTGGTTCCATTTGCTGAGGCCACCTGAAGCTGATAGGAGGCTGTCTTGAGGATCAGCACTGCAGCGAGGCAGTGGAGGGTGGCCAGGTTGCCTTGGAGGTATTGCAGGAGGAGAGATCAGAGGGGGTGAGCAGTGAGCGGGGACAGGGTGAAGGGGGAGAGTTGTACCCCATCCTGAGTCTACAGACTCGGAGGAAGAACTGCTGTCACTCATAGAACAGATAAAAAGAAAAAAGAAAGAAAGGAGGATCCAGATAGAGGAGAATGCTGTGCGTCCCCAGCATGTCAAGCTGTGCCTTTGGCTCCCCCTCCCTATGTGGAAGGTGGGGGTTGCGGTTCAAGGCACACTTTCAGTCCGAGGGCATGGAGGGCAGTCAGAGCTAAGCTGGTGCCCTTGCCCCTTAAACCTGCATGGGCTGTGTCTCTTGGAGGGGGAGTCTCCCCTCTCACTGAGTCTGCCTTCTCACAGCTTACCTGTGGAGGTTAGAACAGATGAGTTTTAAGTGAGAGCAGGTGAGCCTGGGTTGTTTGTAATCCAGCCACCTGGGGAACTTCCACCTGTGTGCTCTGCCTTGGGTATATGTTTGAGCCTGAGGCACTCAGTAAGAGGCATTCGACATTCTCCCTACAGGAATGAGCCAGCAGTCTTGTAGGTCTAGTCACTGTGTCTTTAAATCTCCAGGCCTTGGAGGCCAGTGTACTTTGAATAATCTTTCTGCCAATGTAGCACAAGCCCTGGAAATATGCTGGACTGTGTGTGACTAGTATACAATATGGCAATTTTACCCGTGCTGCAAACTTGTCTAAGCAATTGTCTAGTTATCTTTTAGGTAATTGGACGGGGGAATTCGACAACCTGATGGAGCAGCTGAGGGTAGCTATTGTCACGGTGAACTCGACGCGGGTGGATGCCAAACTGGCGAAAGGATTGTCCTCATGGATCCCTGATGCCATGAACCATCTTAAGGAGTGGGCAGGTATGAGAGCCTTGATGGGCCTTCTGGTGTTGATCTCCTTGGTATGCCTGTGGTGCATTTGCCAGATTAAGCTTCCCAGTGTCGCAATGCAGCCATGATTATTCAAGCCTTTACAGCCGTTGAAGCAGGACAGTCCCCTTATGCTTGGCTGGCTACCTTAAAGGATTAATTTTTCTAGGCACAGGATGCGAGGCTTGAGCACTGCACTTGGGACCCACCGAGACTTGGGCCCCAAGAAGAGCACGCCTGATTGCATGTGGGTTGATACCTTGTATCCCACCTCTGTGAAAAAGGGTATTGGATGGGTCTGGTACTCGTCGGGTGGATGACACCTGAGTGAGGATCAGTGCAATGTCCCTGGTCTACTCTACAGAGATCAGGCCTCTACTCTTGCCTGTTGCTATAATGTAAATAAGAGGGAACCGTAGAGAGCTGCCTGCAGCCGCGCCTTAAAGATGGCGCTGGCTTCCGCCCTCCACCTTCCACATGGTGAGTGCTCTCAGTGACAAACATTCCCATATATGGCTAGGCTGAGGATCTGGCTTGCTTCTGCGTACCTGGACCTATAGGTAGTGCCCACATGGTGTACTGGGGTTGGCAGCCCAGAGGCTATTTAGGCTGTGGGCAGGTTTTTCCCCTGGAGAGAGAAGATGTAGTAAGTCAGTCAGTCCCCATCGTAAGTAAGTCAGAAGTCAGAATTCAAGGTTCCTGAATAAACTGCAGAAAGAAGAGCCTGATGTCGCGTCTTCCTTGTGGGACGAGGCAGTCGTGACACAAATAAATATAATATCGTATTCAAGACAGTTCATAACAGCAGTTCTTGTTGAGATCATTTGAAATTTTTCTCTCCTTTTTATCCAACATGATATTTTTATTGATTATTTGGGAATTTTACATAATACATTGAGTCCCACTCACTTCCTAGTCCTCCCAGGAATAACCTCACCCTCCTGCCCTCCCAAAAAATAAGAAGAAGGAAAAAAATACATCAAGTCCATTTGGTGTTGCTCATTGAAGTATGGTTAAACTCCAGTGGCCTGTCCTTAATTAGCCTTTCTCCACCCCTTTCACAGAAACCATCAATGGTGAAGAGATACACTTTAGCATCCCCACCATCATTTTAAGATGGCTTCCTGTCTAGACTGTTTCTTCTTTTGGGAGGGGGGAGGTTGTTACAGAAGACTTCCATGTCTCTCATTGAGTCTGCTGTCATTGATACCATTGCCAAATAGGCTTCCTTTCTTGTTACAGTCAGCAGCAGCATGTATGATAGACATAGTTTATGGTGACATTTCAGGCCATGAACATCCACATGGCTTTAGTGGTGACATGGATCACAGCCATTAACATGGCTTCTGGTGGCAATTTGGGCCATGCCAACACAAGTAGGGCCCCCTATCAGTAGCATGGATGATGAAATTTCTTTTCCTAAAAAAGTACTTTTTGATATATGTGTTTGAGTGTTTTATCTGCATGCATGTCTGTGCTCACACACATACATAGTGCGCTCAGAGGCCTTGGGACTATAGTTGTAGACAGTTGTAAGCCACCATGTGGGTGCTAGGAATTAAACCCTGATCCTCTGGAAGGGTAACCATTGTTCCTAACTATTCAGCTATCTCTCCAGCCCCTTATCTGAATTTCTTATGTTGTGATCTCTTAGATATTTAAATTAGCACTTAAAAACATAACAACAATCACTTGGTCTCCATTGTAATCTTACCATTGTCATTTATAAGTGTAGAAATTAAGGCTATATGGTTCAAAATCTGTGGGTTGACCCTATCACAGAGGTTGCCTAAGACCACCAGAAAACACAGATATTTACATTATGATTTAAACAGTAACAAAGTTACAGTTATGAGCTATAAAGTAGCAACAAAGTAACTTAATGGCTTATGGTCCCCTTATCATCAGAAACTGTATTAGTGTTAGGAAGGTAGATAACCACTGCTATAGGTATTCACAATGACTTTCCCAAATACTACATGTACCTGAAACTTCAGACCATCAATTTTCTCCTCCATCACTGTAAAGCTCTCTCTCATTTCTTCTCTTCTTGAAATGAGATAACATGGCTTTCTTCTTTACTAGGCTTTACCCTAAATGTTTTTATACTTTTCAAAAATGTATTTATCTTACTATATGTGTATTGGTGTTTACACATATGAATATGTACCACGTGTATGATTGTTGCATATGAAGGTAAAAAGAGGGCATTGGATGCCCTGGAACTGAAGTTATAAATTGTTGTAAGCTGCCATGTGGGTGCTAGTAACTAAATCTAAATCCTGTGTAAGAGAACACATTTTTTTTTAACATTTCCATTAGGGTAGAAGTATAGGTATAAGTCCTTACATTTAAACTACCTCTATTAGGTTTATAATATTTTGTTTTATTAAATATTACATTTTGTTCAAAGTAATTTTATTTTATATGTATCATAAAACTTGGTTTTGTAAATCAAAGTTATCTATTAAATAAATAAAATAGAATCCAAGTTAAATAAACAGAAACAACTTATTTTCTTGGCTTAGACACATAGATTTCCTACCAAAATTTTGGTTGGTGTTTTAGGAATAAATTTATTCTGTAATCAACCTTGATATAATTTAATAAGGATATCTTATTATTTTAAAGTATTTTTATTAATTCTTTAAGAATGTCATAAAACATATTCTGATCATATCCACTTCTCCCCTAACTCTTTCCAGATAGACCCACCTCCATTCCCTAACTGCCCAAATTAAAAAGGAACTCACTGAGTCCTTCTTCAGCAGCTTGTATATTCTTAGATGTGAGGCTTTCCACTGGAGCATGGTGGGCCTACCCAGCATCACATTCTTAAAGAAAATGACATTCTCTCTCCTCCTAGATATCAATGGCCAATACCTCCAGATCTAGGAATGAGACTTCATATCTCCATCTCCTCCCTCCATACTGAACTTTATCTGGTTTGATCTTGTACAGATCCTTTGCATGCTGTTACAACCCCGAGGAGTTCATGTGTGTAGCTGTCATGCTGTGTATGGAAAACATCATTTACCTCATAGTCCCCTGCTGCCTTCATCTCTAAAAATCTTTCTTAGTGCTTTTCTACCATGATCCCTGATCTTTGGGAGGAGTGGATATGTTACAGAGGCTGAGAACTCCATAGGTTCTTTTGTTATTGATGTACTTTGACCACTTGGGAGTCTTTGTGTTAAACATCATCTGTAAAAGTAAAGCTTTTCTGATGAGGGCTAAAAGATGCACTAAGGTATTTCAGTAAGTCACTAGGAGTTTGTTTAATACTATATTCATTTAGCGGAATAACAGCCCTATGTTCTCCCCTGAGCCTATGGCCTGCCTAAACACAGGTTCTTGGTTCTGATGATGGTGCATGCTATGGGTTCCATTATGTGGAGTGGAGGAATTAACTAATGCTAACAACCTTTTGGTAAAAGCTTGGAAATTACCTATGGTACAGGAGCTTCCTAAAATATATATCATATATATATATAGATACACATTCAATACACATATACTACACACACACACATTCAAACATATCCTCAAACATTCCATTTCTATTGCTCTTGGCTCCTCTCAAGAATTTGATGGTAAGATCCTGTTACAGAATACATCATGGGCTTTCATCACAGAGTAGGGAGAGATCAAGCTGGTGCTGATCTGCTTTCTTCCCTTCTTGCTAGCTTCCATAGTGTAATAAGATGCTATGTGAGCTATTGAAAGAGAACAGTTATCATCAGGTGAACCCATCTGGGAACCTTGCAGCTGCAGTAATGACTGGCCTGACAAGTTATGTTCATCAGTGCAATAAACTTGACATGATGAATGTCATGACAGTTACTTATACTCCCTAATTGTTTTCTCTTCACAGATACATTTTGTTTTCCTTGTGATTATAGAAGACATTCTATTTCTAGAAATTGATAGAAAAATACAAAAAGGTGATTAAAGTCTCAAGAAGAGAACACTGCCCTGCTTGCATCCCCTCCTTCTGAATTTTTATCTGCTTTCAGTCCTAGAAGTTATATCTCTCTGGGTTGCTCAGACTTGCAGTAGTTTATGTTTAACACTCTGAGGGAATTTTCTCAATGTGTGGGAAATGGGGCAGCATATATTTTTAGGAAGCCACAGCAGTTTCATGACAGCTTTGCAAAATAAATAGAACATTCCAGAATGCTTTTGCTATGGGGATAAGTTTACAAAGTTATCACTGTTGTAATTTCTTCAAAGGGATTTCAAAAAGAAAATAATCTCCAACTTAAAGAAAAATTCAGTGTCCATAGAAGTGCAGAGAATAACAAAGGAAAAACCTACACATTCACTACCAGTGTGTGTATTCAGACATGAACACAGCCACCCAAGCCCTCTCAGTGCCCTCCCTGGATCTCATTTCTTATTTTCAGAAGCTGCCATTAATAGGAAACAGTGCATGCCTCTTCTATGCATGCATTTTTATTTTTACTACATATGAATACATCTAAAATAATCAACTCAAGATTTCATATCATCTTCTATGTTTCTAATGATGTGTAAATGGTTTCGACCTTTATACACCTTTCTGTCGACTGCATATCTTTTTTGGCTCAAAAATTGTTTCTGAAAATTATCCATATTACAATAGTTCCAGCTTTTCCTTTGCAGTTATATAAAATTGCATTGTATTGATAGGCCATAATTTCATTTTCCATTTTCATAGTGATGGACATTTAGGCCCATTCGTCTTTCTTGTTTCTACCAACAATATCCCATAGAGGTGTTGTTCCTAATGGAGAAGGTATACTGAGGCTTGCATTAAGTCTTTCATTGATGGTTCCCACCAAAGTTGTCTTTCTTTTTTTTTTTTTTAAATTGGCTACTTTTCCTAAAGATGTACCTTTACTGACTGTCAATCTCATACAATAATAAGATGGCTTTGATGGGCATTGTGCACACACATATTCTCTCTCTCTCACATAAATAAACAGATCTCTGTATATAATATGTATGCACACACTTATATGTATATATGATATATATGAGTTAATGAGTTTAAAACATCAAAATTATTTACTTAGAAAATGATAGGCTAGTGGGAAAATTTAATTTCAAGGTTTGGGAGCATAAAGATCATGCATGTTAATAGGTAACACAGTATATGTCAGTAATAGCATCTATTAGCAATGAAAGCTTTTCAAAATAGTACACATTATAATCCCAGAACTCAGAGAGAGGAGAATAGATGGTCTGTGGCCAGCCTGATTCACAAAATGAAATCTTACATAAAAAATTCCTCTGCTATAAAATGTTCTTTTTATAGCAAAATTTACTTGGACAGCTAATTTTTCATATCTGATTAGAATATCACTTCACTTTGAAGGTCTATATTTACTTTGTATCTTAATGTATCTGCAGGGTGGATGGTCTGAAAATTATTTTCCTTGTAATGAAGGGCAGGAACCAGCATTCATTTTTCCAGAATGGGACCAATGTCAATTCAGCTTTAGGTTTGCTGACTTTTTTTTTTCTAAATGAAATTTTCATGATAAAAGACTTTGTGATAATTGCTCATCTTAGTATTAGAAAAATGAAATTCTCCTGCCTCTAATAATGCAACTCATGGGGCATTTGAACTAAAATTTGCCTCACTGTGTTGGAACCATGAGGGTAAGGAACACTCTGTACTCTTCACTTGAGGAGCATCTGTCCACCTCCAGAGCACTGTGCTGTCAGTACCTGCTGCTTCTCTAGCATTATGTCTCAAGGTTGAAAGTAAACAGGAATAAAAACCTGGGACGTCCTGGATGGTATAAGAAAACAGAATAAGCAAGCTATGGAGAGTAAGCCAGTAAGCAGCTCCCTGGCCTCTGCTTCAGTTCCAGCCCCCAGGTTCCTGTCTTGTCTGCTCTGATTTTCCTCAGTAAAGGGCTCTAACCTCTAAGAGAAAAATTCATCCTCAAGTTGCTTTTGGTCATGGTGTGTTATTACAGTAATAGAAAGCCTCACTAAGACATATGTAATAACTTCTACTTTTACTTGTATCTTGCAATATTTCAATGCATGTATCTCCTATATGCTCATCAAGTCAGGCAAATCAGCATTCATATTTCATGTTTAGAATCTTTGTGTTAAATCTATTTCGATGAATAAACTACTAAATAGATGAGCTGAATTTTAAACTCAAACCTCTGTCCTTCCCATATGGCCATACCAGCATTTAAACCTTTTATACCCCAGTGTAGAACCTTTGACTCATTCATTCCTGTATTTATTTTAAAATGTTCAGAAAGATTGGGAGTGGACTTCTCGTAGGGAAACCATGGAAAGGGATGGAGGAACAGTTCATTGCTGTGTTGGTTTGCAAAGCAGCATTTTGAAAACAGAGTTGAGAGTAAACTAAAGAGAAGCCAAAGGCAGAAGAAATGATGGACAACCAAAGTAATCTCAGACCATGGCTTTGAAGGTGCCAGGATGTGACCATATTCTTGATGTCTCTGAAGGCTGAATTTCTTCAAACATTGAATATAGAGATACACAGATGCAATATGAAGAAAAGAGAAGAATTCAGAATAGCTCTGAGGTCTTTGGCTTGAGTGATGAAATGATGCTTTTCAGTAATGCCTATGAGTGGGTTTGGGAAGGAGCACATAATGATTTTGATTGGACATGGTAAGGCAGAAATGGCAATTAGTTATCTTGATGGAGATGCTAAGTGGTTGGGTACCCAAGCCTAGTGACCAGGGAAATATTCAACATATTATCTTTATTTCAAGACATAGACTTACTTGAGATTCAAATAAGCATACTTCAATAAAAATAGTTTAAACACAAAATATTCTGCCGCTTCTTCTTTACTCATTAAAAAGGGTGAGTCATTGCCAAAATACAGCTAACTGTTTCCTGGCCCTTCCTTGTCATCTGTGAGACTAATTGATCTATTTATGTAAGGTGGTAGAATTGTTAAGTTTGGTCTCACTGACTCCATCAGTAAAGAACTATTTTAATTTATTAAAAGTTGTGTATGGGCTGAACTGAATTTTGTTAAGAATTCCTTATGAATCACTTTATGAGCAAATAAGTAATTCCTTTCAGAAATACCTTAGTGATATCAAAAGCTGAGTGCATTTTGGTGACTGATTCCATAAGATGAGAAAGTGTATCAGCAAACATAAACATTTAGAGCATCATCAATCAAAGGCTTTCCCGTTGCACTCTTGTAGTTTTCCGTGTTTTTGATAATTTCCTGGTTTCTTGTGTCTGGATCAGTGGAGAAGCTGGATCATCTGAGAAAAGTACTTGGGCTTGGAATGGCAGCTTTCCAACTGCCCAGAAGCTAATTCAATGCTGATTTGGTTATCACATCTCTCTGCTGATGCACACTCCCTTCACATCATTCATCTGAATCATTAGTGAGATCAGCTTTCAATGGGATGCTAATGTCAGACAGACATGGTATTTTATACACAAAGAATCCAGTCTTGAGCTGGGAAGATGGATGAGTTGTTAAAGCCCTTGCCACCTTAGGTCTCTGGTACCCATTCAAATGTTGGGGAGGCATGTGGCCTACCTGTATCCCTTAGTGCTTGGGGACTAGAGACAGGGCATCCCCAGGGCAAGCTGGCTGGCTAGACTAGCTCAATCAGAGAGCTCTTAGTTCAAGTGAGAGACCTTATCTCTGTGAACAAGATGGAGAATTTTGGAAGACATATGGTATTAACCTTTAACCTTCACAGACTTCACATGAGTATACACGTCTGTACACATATACATGCTGTGAGATTATGCTCTTGTACATTGTAAATAGTTGTCCCTCCTACTGGTTTAATAAAAATGCTCATTTGCCAAAAGACAGACAGTGAATATGGGTGGAGCTACCAGACTAAGAAAATTCTGGGAAGAGAAAAAGCAGAGCAGAGACCCCAGCAGACTCAGAGGAAAGAAGACAAAAATGCTGCTCTGAGAAAAGGTACTAAGTCACTTGGCTAATCATGGGTTAGTTTAAGAGCAAGAGTTTGCAAGTGATATGCCTGAGCCGTAGTCTAAACAGCATTAAATTAATATACGACTTTGGGTGATTATTTGGTATTGCTGGTCTGGACCTCAGGGCTAGGCCAGGCCAGAAATTTCAGACTACAAATGGCGCCCAACATCAGGGAATGATGTTGAAGAAAGAAGACTTTTTCTTTTATCTCTGAGTTTAAGGCCTAAAAGCCAGTTGTTGGTGGCATATGCCTTTAGTCCTAACACTTGGGAGGTAGAGACAGAAGGATCTCTTGTCAGTTTAAGGCCAGCCTTTTCTAAAAAGCAAATTCCAGGACAGCCAGGGCTGTTACACAGAAAACCCTGTCTCAAAAACGAAACAAGACTGGAAAGATGGCTCTGTCCTCTGATATTCCAGACTTGAGAGAGCACTTGCATTTAATGGGCCAGGCCCTACCTGAGTTTTATATATATATGAAAAGGTTTATATGAAACACTCACTGATACAAAAAATTAAACAGTTGGGCAATTCCTAGAAAGCTGGACTGATTCACTAGGAGGTGGCAGGTCTGGTCCTTTCTCCAAGAGCTTGAGGGAGCAAACAAAAAGAGAAATAGCATCAGGTCTTAAACTGGCCTGCATGTCCCATATGTGGGTCTTCAAGGATCAAAAATACCTCTAGGTCAAGGTGATAATGCCAGATTTCCATTACATATATACAATACACACAAACTCTCTCTCTCTCTCTCTTTCTCTCTCTCATCTTTCCTCATGTCTCTGTGGCATTTGAAACACTAGTGTGCTAAAAAAGGCTCTTACTTAGACTCAGGCCTTGGAATGTGAAGAGAGAGCGGCAGCTAGGTCCCCACAGATTGCCAGAAGCATTTCTCTAGCCATTTATGTGGCAACAGGCAATGATAACCTTTGACCATCAGCATCTGTGATGGAAACAGGCTAGTTGTTTGGCTGTGTCTGAGCACTATTTGGAGACAGCCGTGTTCCTTCTTCTCTTCAATCAAGCCATTTCTGATGGTCCCCACAGCATGAGTTCATTCCTGACACAGAGTGGCAGCTGGGCAGGAGGGAGCCACCACGAGGGCCAGACATCTGGCTCTAGCCCTAGTTCTGTCATTCAGTTAGATGGTTTAGGAGACGCTCAATTTAAATCTCAGCCTGGTTCTAATTTAGAATAGGGAAAGTAGGAAGGTAAAAGGAAGCAAATGTTTCTTCCTAATGTGAAGTGTCAGTAGTTGTGGAGAAGCATCTACGATGCAAATCAATTACAGAACCAAGCTTGTCACTTCTAAAGAAAAACAATGAAGCATGGAAAAAGTGTTGTGTAATAAGAAAATGTACATTCCCACAGCTTGAGCACAAAGGAAAACTCAATAGCCATGGTCTATGTCTCTACATCATATAAATGTCCCTTCCCTTACAGAAAATTAATTGGTAATTTAGCATGTATCCATTGAAGACCATACTTTACCATGTAATTATAAATTGTGACTTTTAAATAATACAAATAGAATATACATCATGGCATACATTAAATTTAAACAAATGACATCTTGTTATACTATTTTAACACATCCTTGTCTAGTAATGCACCTTGTGAAAGTCTTTTTATTCCGTATGTATATTAAAAAATTGTCTTTTGTTGACCAATTACTTTTATAGTGATATAATGTGTGCCAATCTCAGTATGGTTCAGATATCTCACACTTTTGCCCAAACTTGGTACTGTCAGAATTTGAAATTGTTGGCAAATTGGTGTATGAGATGCTCTCTCTTCATGACTGAACCTGTATTTTCCCAGCTGGTGATGCTGGCCTTTCAAAATGTTCACTGGCCATTCAGATTTTCTTTTCTGGTGCATTCACATCACTTCACACCTATTACCTCTCTCTCTGTTCTTCTTTACTTACTATTGATTTTTTTGAAAAAATTCTATATTCTGGATGCTAATCCTTTGCTGTGTTTTCACTTTTCTAATGAAGATTTTGATGCATTTAAATTGAAATTTTAACATGGCTACACACCAGTTTCTTTCTCTGTAGTCTGTACTTTTGGTGCTTAAGATGACATTCTTCTCTAGTCTTAGTACATAAATATATTCAATTATAATTTATTAATTAAAGATTTACAGTTTTGTTTTTCATGATTTGTGTTTTTATTCATCTATAATTGGTCTTATGTATGTCACAAGTATTGTTATCCTCATAGTCAATAGTCTTAGTACAACTTATTATTATTTTCTAATCTATTTATTTATATTTTGCTTTTTTGAGACAAGATTTCTCTATGTATCTCTGACCATCCTGTAAGTCATTCTGTAAAGCAGGCTGGTGTCAAACTCAAATATCCACCTGCCTTTGCCTCCCAAGTGCAGTTAACAGTGTAAGCTACCACTGTCCAGTTCAATACAATTTATTAATCTATCTTTTCTTTCTTCTAATCTGCAAACCAGGTTTTACCAAATGTAGGGCTCTGCATGACCTTTCTCTGCACTCTGAGCCATGAGGCAAGGCCTGTGGTTGCTGGTTGTACATTCTGTGCTCAACACCCAGTTCTGGTAAGTTTCTGGCTTCCTGCCTGTGGGGGTTAGAAGAGGAAGTTGAAGTTGTTTACCTCAAGTCAGTAATTTTCCAGCCCCCTGGAGAATTTCCACTGTGTATTTAGATTTGACCCTGAGTCTCAATAAATGACATTCTCCTTGTACGAATGACCCAGGTTTCTTGTGTCTTTGATCTCTAGGCCTGTGCCTGACTCGCCAATAACCCAGATAGTGTAGGTGCTACAACCAAACACTGTTCTCATACATATATGTGTCAACATGGTCTATTTATCTATTCTTGTATGGAAATTATACTGTTAAAATTACTTGACTAAGAATATCAACAAGCCTGGCAACCATCCCAACCCTGATCTCCTTCATAACTGTCTTGGCGTTCTGCATCCTATTGTGTTTACATCTTCAAATTGTCTTGACAAATAATTTGGAAAAAAATCCTGTGAAATTTCCACTGGGTTGTATTGAATTAATACATTACTTTGGGTATCCAGAGAGGTTATGATGTACATCATTTATATAGTAATTCAAATGCTTGCCCTGTGCCACAACCTATGCTAAAAATGTACAAGGGACATCTTGATCTGGGCCTCACTTATTAAACCTCTGTCCATTTCTACCCACCTGGCTCTCCATTCCCATGCCAGTCACCTCTTTTCTGAGAGCAAATGTTCCACTTTTCAGATCTTTTCAGGTTCCTTCCTTCTGCTTAGAGAACTCTTGACTCTCATCTTACTAACTCCCACTATTCATATTTTTCTTTTCTTGAGAATTTGCTTTGTTTTATTTTGCAGGGTGGTGTACAGTGGGCATCCTTATTTATCCCCAGGCCTCCACTCCCATAATCTACCCACAGTGATGTAGTAGGTTTCTCTGTTTCCTATGGGAGCTCAGATAAATAAGGTCAGAAGTTATTCTATGTTGCTCTTGGAGGTCTCTCTAGCACTAATGACTTCTTAACACCTGGTGCCTGGATGGTACTCAACAAACATAGTTTTATATATTGATTATTTACTACAAGGAAAGTGCTTGTGATAGAAAGGCTTTGGGAGCAGTTAAAGTGTACAGAAAAAAATTGAAATTTGCTGTAGTGAGGAAATAGAGTCTGGTGGCCAACCAAACTTGTATGTATAAATCATCGGGGAGTATACTGTGGATCAGGCCTAGCAAGCACCCTAAAACACTGCTTGTAAAGCCTGACGACCTGAGTGTGATGTTCAAATCCCAGGACTTACATGAGAGATGAGAAGAAATAACTCATACAGATTGTCCGCTGACCTCATCATACGCATGCTGTGTGTGTGTGTGCCTGCATGTGTGTGTGTGCACATGTATGCACGTGTGTGAGAACACATATACCACAAAATAATTATAATAAACAAGAATTAATAGATTAAAGATTAATATACAAAAAGTGTTATTGTAAGTTTTTCTCTTGAGGTTTTAAGATCACTTTTGTTGTTTTGTTTGAAACATAAATATACTTAAAAATTATACGGACACTTTAGTAACTATCATGACATATTAAGATTATAAAAACTTCCAATGGCAGATAAGAGTTGATTTTATTAAGATATAAGATATTCTGTGAGAAGAATTTTCACAGTTTCAAGTTAGCTATGTACGTCATTCTGCATTATTTCTCCACACTGCTTCTAATTTGCCTGTACCACGTTTCAAAACAATGGATGTGACCAACTTATATTGAATTGAATATATTGTCACTTGAATTTGAGCCCTGATTGTCCCTCCATCACATAGTCTTTTACTATTCCTTCCCCTTTTGGTTGCCCTACCCTCAGTCCTGGATCTGAGCGGTTTTCCTTTCTGGACCAGCCTCTGCAGAACAATAAGTGACATTAAAGATGGAGGGTCAGCTCTGCTTTAGCCAGAACTTGCATGGCCATAGAGCCTTTGTTCTTCACTTCTTCCTTCATATCGCAGTCATCTACTTTCACAATGCTGCCTCCATCTCGATGAGTTCCCCAAAGGCAGGATCCTGAGTTATTCCTTCATTTTGATGCCTGGTACCTAGAGGGCCATGATTGCTCATCTTTCTCAACTTTAGCAGATTGATTGACTTATTTTTGGTTTTGTCAAGTAAGTTACAGATTCAGCTTCATCCTCAGCGTTTAAAACATATCCTCTAGAGAAATCAAATATGTAATTGATGATTGAATACTAGGATAGCCTGTGTTTAAGTTACTAGTTTTATTTATTTATTTTTATTTTATTATTATGAACAAAGAAGTCACACTTTCTATCCTTGCATATCCTTATTCAAGATAAGTTACTAGTTTTAATTGATGTTGATAATTTAATATATAAAGATTATGTAATAAAGTTATAAAAAGACTACTAATTTTGTTCTCAAGAAAATTCCTTATAGTAAAATGTTGCCAACAACTTGTAACTTGTTGACAGGTAGAGGGCCAACAACATTTTGACTTGTTTTCATGGAGCCAAAGTTCTGCTGTCCTAGCACCTCCCTGTCTGGAGGCTTGAACGCGTTCTCCAAGTTAGGATCTTTTATGAACCATTTGACTCTTCAAATCACTTGGGTCTCTGAGAAACATATTTTATCTAGAAAATCAGATGATAAATTTGGAGAAATTGATAGGCGTAGGCCTGACCAAGTGACAGCATTCAAATGACTGAATGCTGACATTGCAACTGAGACCTCAAACCAGGGAAGAAGCCAAAGCCTTCCCTGAACCACCCAGTTTTCTCGTTGATAAAGCACTGGTGGTGATAGGTGACTCGCTCACTGTTATAACCAGGCAATATCTACACATAGAATAACTAGCATAACCAGCAAAGTGTTCACAGGCTGCATATTTTGAAACTGGTAATCATGGTTATTATTGTTTTTTGTTTTCAGTTTTGTTTTTACAATGCCTGTCCTACATAGCAATTGTAATTCTTGCTATCAGCAGCTGTTCAGCCAGCCACCAGGGCTGCAGCCTAGGGGGATTCTGCTTCCTTCAGGCACTGACTCTTTCAAAGCTACTAAGGGAAACTATCTAAATCTAAAGAACTCACAACTCAATGGTTCAGGTAGAATTCTGCTTGCTCATAGAGGCCGAATGGCAAGTAGCTAACCTTCCTGTGCTGGCATCTTCCAAAAAACTCAGCATCCTTCTCTCAGCCCCCACTTAAAAAATTCTTCCTACACACATTGTAGTCTGATGTTTCTAACCTGTGTGTTCCTGCCTAGCCCAAGGTCTGGGCCCACCCACAGCTGCTTAGTCCCAAATAATTATACAAAAGCTTATATTAATTAGAAACTGTTTGGCCTATGGCTCAGGATCATTACCAACTAGTTCTTATAACTTAACTCAACCTATTTCCATTAATCTGTGTATTGTCACGTGGCTCTATGACTTTACATGTGTTCCATTTTGCCTTCCTGTTAGCAACCAGCAACATCTCTGTGTGACTGGCCTTTCTGTCTTAATTGGAATTTCTGCTGGCCACTAAGCTGCCTTGCCATAGTCCAAAATAGTTCCTTTATTAACCACTGGTAATTCACAGCATACAGAAAGACATCCCACATCAACATGTGGTTTCTCCCTACCACTTCCTGGCAGTTACTTGCTGACTCAGCCTCCTGCTCTAAGGTTAATTCCATTTAACCAAACACATCATTGAATTGTTAACAAGAGCAGTAGGAAAAAATACAACGTACTTTAAAATAACATTCTACAACAGATTATTACTGCATGCTAGATGTTTTAAATGTAGCATCCCAGTGCCTCACAAGCTTTTGCATGCATTAGTGACCTGAAGAGGCATTTTGATCAGATTCATAGGTGAAGCAAATGATGCTGATCCAGAACAATATTGACAACCACATTGCTTCTTCTCATTTCATCTTCGTCAAAGTTCTTTGATACAGACAGAGCAGAGAGGCTAAGTTACATCACAGCTGCATCAACTAGTAAGCAAGTATTTGCACTTTGGGTTAGATACTTTTAAACATAACTTTTGGCCAAATGATAAGATTCCCTTTATTCTTTAAATTGTTTTATTTAAATGTTTCTAAAGTTAAGGCTTATAAAAGAATCAAAGACAGAAGAACATGCATAGGGCAGGCTGAGTGCATACCTGGCAAAAGAGTTGTCATTATTTGAGACTGTGAATCTATCTAATGCTATAAACTGTCTGTCAATTTGACTAGCTCATTTGGTTAGCAATACAAAACCACTTGAATTTCAATTTAATCTTTTAAAATGCCCATTTATTTACTTATCCTTATAAACACATATCCACATGCATGCTCTCTTACACATATGCATGTATGCACACAGTCATGTGTGTGCATATGCATGCATGTTCATGCAAGTGCTATGGTAGAAATGTGGAGCTCAGGTGAGCATTGTCAGGAGGGAGTTCTCTCATGCCACCTGCTAGGTTCTGAAGACTGAATTTAAGTAGATACACTCCGCAGCCAGTGCCTTTACCTACTGATCCACACCTTGCTGGCCTTGATATTATACTATATACTATACATTATACTATACTTATAGTTAAATATAGATTCATTATGGTGACTTAATGTCTTCACTGAGATCACATTATGATAGAAGTGTGAAAAAGCAGAAGAAAGCAGTAGAATTAAAGGATATAGAAACTTTATTTTTAGTGAAGCTTAGTATTTTCAAAGTATAGACATGACCCACATGCATTGTGATGGTCTGAGTGAGGCTCTAAATAACTCTGTAAAAAGAAAAAAAAAACCTTCCAGATTGGTTGGGTCTCTCTGTCTGTGTTTGTATCTCTCCTCTCCTTTCTTTCTGTAGTGTAGTAGAATGTAGTAGAACCCGAGTTTCCTCTCTGGAAATGCAGACGATGCTCTGACATGCTTCTCTCTTCTTAGACATTGAAACTCTAGCCATACAGTTATTAGACATTCAGAGTTGAGGGGATAGATTAGAAAAGTGTGTTTCTGCTGAGCTACAGAAGCTGCTTGTTCAAAAACACACTAGAAGGTTAAATAAAGAAGACCCTGATCTTAATTGTAAGAGGACATAATTATATAGATAAATGACAATGTCAGTAAATTAAAACCTATTTACAGAATACTTAATACACTATGTCATTTCCCCCACAGGAGCCTATAAAATGAGGTTATACCTCATTACCAATGTCCTCCATGACATCTACAATCAAGAAAATGCTACAGATATTTGCATCATGGTCTACTGAGTCACATCTGTTAGTAATTCCAGTCACGGCTGTTATACATAGTCAGCTCTGAGGACTTTGAAATCCAAGTATTTTTATGTAACCCATAGCATCTTTAGGCAAAATGTAATTGTACCTGAATGAGAGAATATTTTAAAAATGCGTAGGTGGAAACAAGACAAATTTTCCTTTTCTCAGCAAAGGAATTTTGACAAAAAATGCACTAACATGGGAGCCTCTTCCTCCCCTCAGCCCTTTGGGTGATTGCTATAGGAAGCAGAAACCAGACCGACTCAATTTCCTTTTCCTCTGACATTTATCCAAGTAAAATGATTAGATTATTTTGAGTTAATCTTCCTAACCTTCTCTTTCTTTCCAAACCTGCAGCAATTTGCTCTCCAGTGGAAGGAATCATTTGTTATTCTTTCACATCTTTTTCATATTCATGGATAGAACTGTTGCCCTTTGTACAAGACAATTATTCCCTAAAACATAGAAATGAGTTTACTTCCCCCACGGTTCTGAAGTAATTATATAAACAAAATTGTAGAATGCAACCGAGAATAGGAAATAGAAAGAGCTGTTGGCGGAGTTAATTGGCTGATCTTTTTATGTAGATCTAATTTGGGATGTCAATTGAATTTTTGGAAACCATTGCTTATTTCCTTTGAGAATTATTTATTGCTCTGCATAATTTGAATGTATAATACATAGTTTGTTCACTTCTGTATTATAGCTTGATTGAGAAAAACTACTTTTATCAGGCAGAGATTGAAAAAATAGTATTGAATCAGTTTTTCTCCCCTTCCAGTATTGGCCTAGAGAAAATATCCTAATTTAAAATGAGCACGTAATGAATTGTTAGACTTGGTCATGGTTTAATTATTTCCTGACATTGGAGCGGCAGCAGAGGCAGAGTGGGAAGTTACTTAGGGGATGTAAGCTTTATTCTGAGTTTTGCCTCTTACAAGTTGTAACCCTGACACACTTGTTCCATTTCCTCCCAGTCCTCAAATATAAGTGTGCAAAATAATCTAACAGTGATGTTCCCCAATCCTTCTGCCTCCTTTCTCTTCCTGTCCTCTCTTTCCCTCCTTCTTTTCGCCTTTCTCTGCCTCTCTCTTTTCCTGTTACTGCAATTTCTTGGTCTTACTCCCATCCTCCTTCTAGGAGACAGGACCCTGCCTTCCGAATTAGACAAATGTTGTCTGACATTCTAATTCTGCAATGTGGAGACACTGGCAGTTTGCCTCACTATTCTGGCCCTGTCTCTTGCATTGTAATATGATAATAATCCACACGTTTAAAGGTGACTTTCAAGACTGCAACAGCCTAGGGAAAGTATATGGCTTAGGCTCACACCAGCCACTCAGCAAATGACAACTGTTACTCTAGAATGTGCTGAGACGAGTATGTGATAGGACAGCTATAAAAGTCCCATATCAACATGAAAAATGGTGTCGGCTTGAAATGCAGAGTTAGCACCTGCTCCTTTTGTAGGTATAACTCAGTCTCGAGTGTGGTGGCTGGGCTTCATGCCAGCCTCGTTCTCTTCCTGCCTGCCCAGAACTTGCAAAGTGCCTATTTCCGAACTACTCTGAATTTTGACAAGTTCATAAACTGGTCGATCAAATGTCACTTACAGAATGACTCCTTTGCAATTGAAACTCAGGCTAAGATCTTTCTTGGTAAAGCAGACAAGTATTTTAAAAGATTGTATTCTAGGTAACTGAGCATGCAATCTTCTTGGTGCAATTACACTGACTGGTGAATCATGCCTCCTCCATATTGGCAGTTCTATACAATGGTCAAGTGCCCTTGAAGTAGAAATCTGAAGACTTATTTCTTTCTCTTCACTGCAGGACAGCCCAATCCTTCCTCTGGTGGAGCTCACACAGCAAATCTTAGTGTTCCCCCTCCCCTCACACAAGGACTCAGTTCTGTCTTCGTAGCATCAATAGACCAAATGGGAGCAACTCATTCTTAGCCTCATCATTTTCCACTGCTTACGTATTTGTGTGTATGTACCTGCGTGTTTATCTTAGTAGCTGGCACACTGTAGGAAAATGATAAATATCAATTATATTGGCAGTGGAAAAAAGGGGAATTGTTTGTGTTTGTATCCTTTAGTGGAGACGTGACTGACTTTAAATATTCACTCAGTTACTCCCATGTTATCTACACTTTTTTTCTTTTTTTTTCCTTCTTTATTTTGTATTTAAAAAAAAAACAGTAACATGAATTTAAAATGAGGAAAAGTTAACAATAACTATGAACAGGATAAGAATCATAAGCATGGCTTATCAAGGGTGGTAATGCAAATAAGATTGCTACACATATATTCACTATGTGTTCAGCTTTCCCTCTGAAAATTTTTTTTTCCCATCCCTGTATATCCTTATTCAAGGTCCCTTTCCCCTCCCACCACATCTTGACATTTCTCATTTCTGCAACTCCCCATCCCTTCCCTGGGCAGGGAGCAGACAGTCCTATAATCCCACTGACCCAATAATGCTTGGATCAGTCTCCACTCCTGGCCAAATACAGTATTGTCCCCCCTCCCTCAAGAATGAGTCTGGTATTCCTATAGTTGGAGTGGGGTTCGAAGGGTCAGTCCAGGGTGTTTCTGATCCCAAGCTGTTCAGTGGTTGTGGTTTGCCGCTTGGGCATGTTTGGCTTTTTTTTTCCCTTGTTTGTTTGTTTAGAGACCACTAGTGAGTGAGTACATCCCCTGCTTATCTCTCTGAGATTGTGATACCTCGATCAGGAGGATATTCACCAAATCCATCCATTTGCCTGCGAATTTTAGGATATCGTTTTTTCTTACTGCTGAATAGTATTCCATTGTGTAGATGTACCACAGTTTGTTAATCCATTCTTCAGTAGAGGGACATCTAGGTTGTTTCCAGGTTCTTGCTATTACAAATAATGCTGCTATGAACATAGTTGAGCTAATACCTTTGGAGCGTGAATGTGCCTCTTTAGGGTATACACCCAGAAGTGGTATTGCTGGGTCCTTGGGGAGATTGATTCTCAATTTTCTGAGAAACCTCCATATCGCATTCCAAAGTGGCTGAACAAGCTTACACTCCCACCAACAATGGAGGAGTGTTCCCCTTGCTCCCCATCCTCTCCAGCATAGGCTGTCATTTGTGCCTTTTATCTTAGCCAATCTAACAGGTGTTAGGTGGTATCTCAAAGTTGTTTTGATTTGCATTTCTCTGATGGCTAAAGATGAAGAGCACTTTTTCAGGTGCCTTTCAGCCATTCGCAGTTCCTCTGCTGAGAAGTCCCTTTTTAGATCTGTACCCCATTTTTTGATAGGGTTATTCAGGGTTTTGGGCTCTAAATTCTTGAGCGCTTTATATATCTTAAAGATCAGTCCTCTATCACCTGTAGGGTTCGTGAAAATCTTTTCCCATTCTGTAGGCTGGCATTTTGTCCTATTGACATTGTCCTTGGCTTTGCAGAAGCTTCCCAGCTTCAGGAGATCCCACTTATTGATTGTTGGTCTTAGTGCCTGTGCCACTGGTGTTATATTTAGGAAGTGGTGGCCTGTGCCAATTTGTAGAAGTGTATTTCCCACTTTCTCTTCTATCAAGTTCAAAGTGGTTGGGGTTAAGTTGAGGTCTTTGATCCACTTGGATTTGAG
>PVIH01017390.1:0-42012 GCA_004025045.1 Sigmodon hispidus | reverse complement strand
CTGCAAAGACAGACACAGGCTTAGAATAAAGGGTTGGGAAAAGATTTTCCAGTCAAATGGTCCTAAGAAACAAGCAGGGGTTGCAATCCTAATATCTAACAAAGTAGACTTTAAGCTAAAAACAATAAAAAGGGACCAAGAGGGTCACTACTTATTCATCACAGGAAAAATTGGTCAAGAGGAGATTTCAATCTTAAATGTTTATGCCCCTAATGTAGGGGCACCTACATATGTAAAAGAAACACTACTAAAGCTCGAATCCCAAATCAATTCTTACACCCTAATAGTGGGAGACTTCAATACCCCACTTTCAACCCTGAATAGATCAACCAGACAGAGCCTCAACAGAGAAATAAGGAGTCTAAATGAGGTTATGATGCAAATGGATGTCATAGATATCTACAGAACCTTCCACCCAAAGGCAAAGGAATATACATATTTCTCAGCTCCTCATGAAACTTTCTCCAAAATTGACCACATAGTTGGTCATAAAGCAAATATCAGCAGATACAAAAAAGTGGAAATAATCCCTTGTAACATATCGGACCATCAGGGCCTAAAGTTAGAGTTCAACAACATCAAAACCCAAAGAAAGCCTACTAACCTTTTTGAGTTTTTGAAACCTCACTCAGGAAGATATTCTCCAAATCTATCCATTTGCCTGCAAATTTTAGAATATCATTTCTCTTACTGCTGAGTAGTACTCCATTGTGTAGATATACCACAGTATGTTAATCCATTCTTCAGTTGAGGGGCATCTAGGTTGTTTCCAGGTTCTTGCTATTATGAATAATGCTGCTATGAACATAGTTAAGCTAATGCCTTTGGAGTGCAAATGTGCATCTTTAGGGTATATGCCTAGTAGTGATACTGCTGGATCCTTGGGGAGATGGATTCCCAGTTTTCTGAGAAACCGCCATACTTCATTCTAGAGTGGCTGAAAAAACTTATACTCCCACCAACAATGGAGGAGTGTTCCCTTGCTCCACAACCTCTTCAGGATAGGCTGTCATCTGTGTCTTTTATCTTAGCCAATCTGACAGGTGTCAGGTGGTATCTCAGAGTTGTTTTGATTTGCATTTCTCTGATGGCTAAAGATGTTGAGCACTTATTCAAGTGCCTTTCAGCCATTTGAAAGTCTTCTGCTGAGAATTTCCATTTCAGTTCTGGACCCATTTTTTTGATTGGGTTATTCAAGGTTTTGTGCTCTAGTTTCTTGAGTTCTCTATATGTTTTAGAGATCAGTTCTTTATTTTACAGACCTGAAAGAACAATACTCAACTTCATTTGGAACAACAGGAAAGCCAGGATTGCCAAAACAATTTTCCTCAACAAAAGAACCTCAGGAGGCATCACCACTCCTGACTTCAACTTATACTATAGATCTACAGTAATCAAAACAGACTGTGAATCAATGGAATTGGATTGAGGATGTAGACCTTAACCCATAAACCTATGAACACCTGATCTTTGACAAAGAAGTCCAAAATACTCAGTGGAAAAAAGATAGTTTCTTTAACAAATGGTGTTGGCATAGCTTGATAGTAGTGTGGAGAAAAATGAAAATAGGTCCAAGCCTATCACTCTGCACAAAACTCAAATCCAAGTGGATCAAAGACCTCAACATAAACCCAGCCACACTGAACTTGATAGCAAAGAAGGTGGGAAACACCCTTCAATGAATCGACAGACGTGACCACTTCCTAAATATAACACCAGTGGCATAGACACTAAGAACAACAATCAATAAGTGGGACCTCCTGAAACTGAGAAGCTTCTGTAAAGCCAAAGAAACTGTCAATAGGACAAAACGACAGCCTACAGAATGGGAGAAGATTTTCATCAACCCTACAAGTGATAAAGGTTTTTTTTTTTTTTTTAATGAATAAGATTAGTCTTCAATGGTGCTATTTAAGGACACTTGTAGGCTTCCTATGCTTTTATAAATTGCACTTTGAATACATAGTTAATCTACACAAGGTCCCTGAACACCCGAAATTTCATGCATGAAAGATAGTGCACATTGGCTTTGTTGCTGGGGCAACTTAAGATTTCCTCTGAGATATTTCACTGCTATTTCCTGGTCTAACCAGAAATATTGACTTGGGTGGCTCAAAAATTTAGAAGAAGAAGAAAATATGTGCCCCTCTTTCTGCATACACTTCTAACTCACAAACTTCATTTTGTACAAGCTGAAATAAGTCTTGCCATTCCTTAAGGGAATAGCCATTTTTATCCATTACTTTTTGGTATCAATGAGATGAGGCAGTGAAAAAGTTTTTCATAGCCACTAATGGCCTTATATCTGTGAATAGAACCTAACCTTCAAAACAAATAAATTAATCTTCATCTGAAACAATAGACAAGTGGTTATAGTTTACAATCTCCTGATAAACTAATGCTGCCTTACTCATGTATTGGGGATGTATTAAAAACAAGTCTTTCTTCAATAATTTATAATTTTATTCCAGTCTATCATTTTTGGCTAATAAAATTTAGTATGCATAAGCTATTAACTAATTCATAAAATTTAATGAGATGGTAATCTAGTATTAAGGTACATAATTGAATTAAATACTTAACAACACATTTTCTTTTATACAATTATGTACAGCTAAATCTTCCAATTTTCTGTAAACTTTCACTGTTTGAATTAGTTCCTACACTCATAAGTTTTGCTTCAGGTTGATCAAGGATCTCTAGATTTTTATTTGCTTATTGGCAATGTAGAAAGGCGTTTTTTGTTCATTTTACTTGTATATCCCAACAACTGCAGTTTCCCCTCCCTTCACTCCTCCCAGTGCCTCTCCCACCTCCCCTCTACCCCAAATCCACTCCTCCTCCCATTCCCTTCAGAAAAGCACCGAGCATGTACCGGAGATATCTACGAACATGCATAAAAACAAAAATAAGACTATGCACAAACATCATATCTCAAGGCTGAGTGGGGCAACCTAGTAGGAGTAAGAGTCAGAGGCACCCCTACTCCAACTACTAGGAGTCCCCCCAGACAATCAAGCTCACCAGAACTTACATGCAGAGGATCTAGCACAGACCCATGTAGATTCCATGATCGTTGCTTCAGTGTCTGTGAGCCGCTATGAGTCCCACTTAGTTGATTCTGTGGGATGTTCTTCTGATGTCCTCCATGCCTCTGGCTACTCCCAATTCTTCCCACTCTTTAACAGGGTTCCCAGAACTCCAAGGAGAGGGATCTGATGGAGATATTTAATTTGGACTCTCTCTTCACCTAATGTTTAGCTGTGGGTCTCTGTATCTGCCCCATTCAGCTCTTACGGGGA
This sequence comes from Sigmodon hispidus, assembly GCA_004025045.1. Lineage (NCBI taxonomy): Eukaryota > Metazoa > Chordata > Mammalia > Rodentia > Cricetidae > Sigmodon > Sigmodon hispidus. The sequence goes on along the minus strand of PVIH01017390.1, from coordinate 38,710 downwards.
AGCCTCTCTGATGACAGTTGGGCTAGGTTATTATCAATGGGTATATAAGGATATCATCAAGAATCATTGTGTTGATTATTTTTTTTGTCTTAGTTCTCTGGGCTATCTAGCCTCTAGTTTCTGGTCATCCAGTCAGTGCTTGATAGGCACTGGATCACTCTTCTGGTTTGAGTCTCAAATTAGATCAGTCATTGGTTGGACACTCCCATAAATTCTGTGCCTCCATTGTCCCAGCACATCTTGCAGGAGGGACAGATTGTAGGTTGAAGGCTTTGTGGCTATGCTGGTGCCAGAGTTCCTCTACTGGAACCTTTGCTGGTTACAGAGAATGGCTCAGTTCGGGCTCTGAATTCCCTGTTTCTAGGAATCCTCACTAGGGTCACCCTCATAGAATCCTAGGAGATTTACAACACTAGTTTTTCATATTGTCCATGCAAATGCCCTCCATTTCTACTCGTCTCTCCTTAAACACTCCTCGCCTCACCCCCACAGACCCAATCTCCCTTGTTCTCATTTTCACCCACCCCTAGTAGAAGGACAATCTTTATTTGGACATTGTTGTCTTGTATTGAAGACATTTCATGTTCCTAGTTTTATTTTTCTAAAATGCCCACAGTGTTTCACATACCTCCGAATCAAGCCAGTCACTCTAAATTGATGTTCTTAAAAATTAAATTTAATCAATAATAATAATGGTTTATAACATATTATTCAATTAATATTAATTCATATACATATGTATTAACTTTGTTTTCTAATGTACAAATATTTTGCTTTATAACTGGGATCAGTGTATGTATATACCTGTACAACTTTAGTTCATACTGAATTAGAGTGGGCATAATCCATATGAATGGTAATGTCTTTATAAGAACATGAGTAAAGATACTCAACCCAGATATTGCTAAGTGGTAATTAAAATTTCAAAAACCAAAAAAACCAGGGACTGTGGAGTGTTGAATGTAATTCCTGAATGTTAAGATTGTAGGTAACAACAGAAGTTGGGAACAGGCAAGAAGGGATCATCTTCTAAAGACTTATAGAGTATTGTCTTCCCTTTAATTCCAGACTTCCATATTCAAACCTGAGAGAGAACAAATTTTTGTTGTTAAGTACTCTGTTCATGTTAGATTCTTATGTCAACTCCAGGTCATTAATGCACCCAACTGCCCAATCTCTGCATAAGCCAGTAAATTAGTTTTTTAGATGAGACAAGTAGAAGTGTTCTGAACGTACCATTCTTGCATTTATGGAGAATTTGGAATTAGTAACACATGCCTGCTGCATTATCAAACTGTTTGCTAGTTATATGTAATCCTCATTTGTAGTTCAAGCAATATATCAGGATTAATATTTACAGGATATTACCTTATTATAGACAGGGTAAAAAAAATTATATTTGGTTCATGGGCCAAATCCATTTTGTTGCCCTTTTCTCTAAATATGGCCATTTGTTTTTGTAGAAAAAGAGCCATTTAGCCAGGTGATGGTGGCTTACACCTTTAATAGCAGCACTTGGGAGGCAGAGGCAGGCAGATGTCAGTTAGTTTGAAGACAACCTGGCATACAAAGTGAGTTCCAGGACAGGAAAGTTGGGGCTGTTTCACAGAGAAATCATTCTTGAAAAAAAATTAAAAAAAAAAGAAAAAAAAAAACAATCAGAAATAAATAAATAAATAAAACAAACAAAAGGAGCCATTTATTTAAATGTTATTTTCTATGGGTTGTTTTGTAGTATAATAACACTGATAGGTTTATAACTCTGATGGACAACACAATATTTATTCTCTGGATATTTCACAAAAGTTTGAAAACCTTGTATAAAATAAGAATATGTCATGCTTGTTTATTTCTTGTTCTATTATTTTTTCAAAAAGTCAGGCTTCTGAAAACTATCTTATTTTTTTTAAACTATATTTTATCTCTATTACAGCTTAAGGAGATAACAATTGATAATGGCTGATGGATGACTTACAGCACATTAGCATAAAATAATTAATAATTTATGGCTACAGCTTGAGACACATGTGCAGGAAAACTTCTGACTAAAATGAGAAATAAGAAAAAACATTTTCCTTTCTAGCCCTGTGTTTGCTAATAGAATTTTCCATGATAATGACTCATTCATGTTTGGTGAGCCTTTAACTCAAACCCACATTTTCCTATCGAGAATCATTTTTCTTTCATGCAACTTCTCAGACTATTGATTCCCTTATCTAACAGTCCTGAGTGAATTAAACAAAGCAGTAAAGTAAAAGTAATGACCCCAGACTCTAGGGTAAATTTATAAAGTGCAAATTACCTGCTCTTAAAGTAGGAATGTGGGTATATAATCATGAGGTAAGGAAATTAATTCCAGTCAGCTTGTTCAGCATTTAATATGCATTTCTAAATGAGGGGACAGATTCCTTCCTAAAGAATAAAAGGACCTATCCATCTCTGACTTCAGAGAAGCTACTTTCTTGTATCTCACATGCTTGCCCCCCTCCTCCCCCATGTAATTGTCCTTTCTAATCCTAAAGAGAGTGAAAGTAGCAGGTTGAGAAAGATCTATAAATGTCTTATGTTTCTTATTTCAAAATTCATGATTGAAAGGTAGAGTGATTTTAAGTCCTTATAGACCTGAATACTTAATTCTTTTATGAAACCAGTTACTATATAGTAACCAGTTGTCTCCATGGGCAGTCTTGCTCATGGTGCACAGTTGTAGTAGTGCTTCAAGAGCTTGGCCAACCTTATGTATCTCAAGACAGAATAATGAACCTCAAAAAAATGGATATAATTTGGTATTTCTACTTATGTCTGCTAAGTGTACTGGAATCTGGAATGATTCATTGCTTCTGTAGAGCTTGAAAGTTACCTGAAAAAGCACTCTTTCTGGGAAAAGACTTTTCAGAAATTATTTGCGACCCCTTTAATCTACTGCTCCCAAAGTATTTATTCAAAATGAGTTGACATCAACATTATTTATTCAGAAAACTTTCCCTGAGAATGAACTAACTTCCCATATAGGACATGGAAATTTTTTTTAAAAAAACTGACTAAATGTGTGCAGTACATGGGAATAAAGGTGGATAATGTTCTCTTATTGCTAGGATGTAGTGGAGAGTTTAACATTGGATAATTGTCAGAAAATGATTTATGTCAACATTAGGAAACATTTAAAGGATGCTGAGTTAAACCTATTCGGCAGTATTTGTTTGGCCATAGCTTCAAGTTATAAAAGTGGTTGGTTTCTAGTGTAACTGAGCCACTTTTTAAAAATCACCCTTTATTTCCAAGAATGGGAAATGCCACAGAATCCTGTATCAAAATAGGCCTCTTTAAAAATTTACCATGGGTGACCTTAGCATCATATCAATTTAATGTAATGGAGGATAGAGACATTTGATGCTCAGTATGGACACTTTTGCCCTAACCCCATCTATGATAGAACCCTTCCATTATAATTATACATCATAATTTAATGCTCGTGGGAAAAACTATGTGATGAGATTGTTGTAATAATATAGTATTGAGACAACTAGTCTATTAATCAAGACAACAGAATGCCAAGTGGAAGCCAAATATCCACTTCAAGAAATAGTTATCAATATATATGATGCCATAAACTAGGAAAACTGTATGATCTAAACCCTATAATTGCACAGAACATGAAGTAATTTTGGGAAACGTGGTAAAGAATTAAAATTTGCTTTTTAGACTCTAATAAGGCAAGAGGAAACATGTTCTGCAAAGTAAACTTTTAAAATTCATTTCAGTATATAAAAACCATGGAAGGAATATACATAAAATGATGATTGCAATGAATGGCTGAGAGCATTCTAGTAAAGAAGAAGCCTATTAATGCTGGTAGAGTCATACTTATGGTAACAAAATGACTTTTGATTAAAATGAAGAATTGGACAAAACTGGACAAATATTGCTATCTTAGAACATTCAGAAAAGGTGATAATTTGACAAAAGAAAGCAAGTTAGAAAATGTTACATTATTTTAAGAAATGAATTACAAAGGAAAGAGATTAAGTACATAGATTTGGATGATGGTTATTAAAAACACCTGTATTTTTTATGTGTCAGGAAAAAACTAAGTTAAAATAATCAATACAATTTTTTGAAAACAGAATAGTTTTTATAAATAAACAGTGCTTATTAATAGTGTATTTTTCTTAAAATGTATAAAGTGTCCAGAGTATGATTGAGCCTTATAAATCCAATTAAATTAACTGAAGTATTTGATGTGGTATGATTTCAGTACCAAGTGGGGCAATGAGAAATATAAAAAAGTCCATCAGTGCAAAATAAGAACTGTAAATTGTAAAAGCATTAGGAATTAAGCAAGAGTGCTTTATGAACTATGTTAAATTTCCAAGATTGGATACAGGGACTACAATGAGTATCATGTTAAAAGTGTTATAGAGTAATTGAGAATCAATTATTCTTCTCTAGATATAAAAGAGACAGGGATGTGTGGTGTGCCACCTTCAGACTTCATGAATCCCTAACAAGAACTTTAGATGACAGCAAGTTGACTAGAAGGAATAGAAAGATTCCCAACCAGCTTTTTTTTTGTTTTGTTTTTTGTTTTGCAGTATATCAAACATTTAAAATACTACCCATGAGTTTGCTGAGAATGTTTACTTACATAAGCTGGATTATTTTATTTTTATGTAATTGACCTTTGATTATTATATAGGAAACTGAAAACATCTACAAAATAGTCTTTACTGTCTCCTCTCCTCTTTATCTTCCTTCTTCCCAGCTCCTTCTCTCTTTTACCTCTTCTGTTCTCTCCTCACCTCACATCTTTGTCTTTTGATATCCTTTATTGTCTTCCAACATTTTTTAGAAGTTACTGGATTCTTTCTCTGTGAGTGTTCAACTAGAAAGGAAGACACCTTTCTAGTAGGTGAATAAAGGCTGATAACTTACAGACTAACTGAAGAGAAGGAATGACAATGAATAAAAAGATGTTTATTCAAAATGCCCTTGTCCCGAAATTTCTGTATTAAAAGCCAATTAAGCACTCAAGGGAAATAAAAGACAATAAAATAGAATAATAATACAACCCAGACTAGCTTTATGCTCCAGGTTGATTATTCTGACAAAGAGTCCGTCCTATGATTCTGATGAGTAGAGGTTTGTTTATCAATTTCTGACTTTTCAGAACCCTGATGAATGAGTGGCAGATACAAGAGAAGGGGGTGAATGGAGGTGAGTAGAAGTTCTGAGAAATCTGTTTTGGGAGAATTATACTGTCCCAAATTTATATAAAGAGATTATACTCTTTTGAATAAGATTTTAAATGCTAACCATACACCAAAGCAAATATATTAATTTTATATATCTTAATTATGCTAAACTTATTTTGATGAAAATAATCATTTGGTTGGTTTACAGTTAATTTTTTTTTTTTGTATTTTACAACTTCATACTTATTCCAAGGACCTACAAGTAGTCTTCTATGATTTCAGAAGTATTTACATTCTTACAGTTTTCAAACTTATAATTTTATGTGGTTTGTTTTCTGACCATGTTCTAACCATATCCTAGTTTTTTCCATCTTCATATATGACATTTTTTTTTCTGCTGTCATAACTTATAAGCTTGTTCTACATCTTTAAGGTCAATGAGCTATGGACTCCTCTAAGGTTTTCTGTGGAACTTATTTTCTCTTTCTGTTCTCACTACATCTGTACATTCTTAATATACACATTTTTATGACTGTATTTTAAAAACTAAAATTGACTTTTAATAGTATAAACCACACCAGTGCTCTTTGCATTAAGAATTCTTTTTTTGTTGTTTTTTTTTTCCTTCTTTATTTTGTATTTATCAAAAAAAAAACACAGTAAAAAGAATTTAAAATGTGGAAGAGTTAACAATAACTCAGTTTATTTGTATCAAGTTGACAGTTACCATTATCACTACTTGTTTCAGTACTGAATGCTTATATACCACAGTTTATTCAAGTCCATCTCTTCTCTTTTAGTAAAATATTGAGCTTATCATATGGAGTTCATGAATTCACTGGATTGCTGTTGTGGAACATTTGTTCACTGTGTGAATGTGTATTGTGATTGGTGTAATAAAAAACTAGATGGCTAGGCAGGAGGTATAGCTGGGACTTCTGGGCAGAGAGAACTCTAGGAATAAAAAGTAAAAAAGTCAGAGTCACCAGCCAGAAGCAGAGGAAGTAGGATGGGCAGTATGGAGATGAGGGAGATAGGGAGATGAGGTTATGAGCCACTTGCCAGAAAATAGATGTAAAAAAATGGGTTAATTTAAGTTATAAGAACTCATGAAAAACAAGCCTAAGCTAAGGCCAAGCTTCTATGACTAAAAATGTCTTTTTGTCATTATTTGTGAGTTGGTGGCCCTGAAAAAATATATGACTACAAATGTTTGTGGTATATTGACTGATTTTTTGTTGTTGATGATGCTTGACTTTAATTTTCCTACCCATAACATATACACAATTTTATTATTTAAGTAGTTTTCTTTATTACATAATAAATACTAATTACAGTTTTCCATTCTTCTATTCTCCAAGTTGTACCTCCTGATCCACCTAATTTTTATTATCCTGTGTATTTCTGAAGTTCATACTAGAAGTGAAATGTACCTTACAGCTGTAAACACTCATTTTCCATGTCATCTACCTCACTAGCTTTTCTTGTGTGGACTTGGCTGCTCCCATAGACAAATCTTATGGATCTTGGTGATTTGCTTTCCAGGCATTTCTTGTCCTACCCAGTGAAACAAATTACAGAGTTTGAAATTCACTGCAGTATTACAGTTATCAAGAAAATTCATGCTCACCAGTAGAAGATAACTCAAAATGATAAATTTAAATTATATGACAAAGGGGACTGATTATTCACATATTTGTTATTTGGAAAATAATGTGAATTTATCATAAGTAGATACAGGTAGGAAAGTAACACATTTTAAGAATTCCAATTTTTATATTAGTCAGTGCATTTAACGTAATGCCTCTTTTGTTCCTGGGCAGCCAAAGAGTTCTGTGCCCTTCTTTGTTAGTATCTGGATATATTGTGGTATATAGGAACACACTCTTGTTATAAAATAGTACCATATTTGCAGCCTTGTGCTATAGTGTTACACTATTAAAATCTAAAATCACAATGTTACAGAGTGGTTGCTCAATAAATATCTCATGTCACATTTTTTTCTTAAATTTTTTTAACTGATAAACTAAGACTTGAATATTCTAAATATATCATTTTTTAGATATGATATATAATAAAAATATTTTTCTGATCAAATGCATGATATCTACTTTGGATTATAGTAATTATATGAGGTTTTATTTTCTCATAGAAATAATGAAAGAACGTGGAAGAAACTGTAATTGTTTTCCACAGAAAATTCTAGTTGCTAAGTATAGATATAAGAATTTATGAATATATATTTTAGTCAGATTTCAGTTTTACAAAATGGCTTTGTTAATAGCACAGAGTTTCAACATACTGAATCCTGGCTTCAGAGCATTTAAGATTATCGCAGGAAAGCTGATATCACAATACAGGGCAATACATGCAATGATTCTGAGGACAGTTGCAGAAAGACAGGAGAAATGCATATAATTTTACTAATAATTCACATATTTTGGGTGAAGAACATGGACAATACCATGGAAAATAAGAAGACACAAAAGTATCATATACTACATGTAAGAACAAATTGATGACTGAGAACATAACTGGATATATGTGCATGGTGAATAAATTCCATATTCCAAATGTCTTTATTTGAAAGACATAAATATGAATAGGGGCTGGTAGAAAATATGATTTCTGTGAAAATTCATGATTTTTTTTTTTTTAGGAAATGTCTGAAGCATAGGCACGCTGAAATTGTGTTAATCATAGGCATAGACCTGAAGGAAAGAAAAATATATTTAGAACTGATTACCAATAATAGAAATGTCTATAAAAATGTACAGAAACTTAAGCTGAAGTTGGGATGGAAAAGCAAAATTAAGACAGGAAGATAGAATTAATGTATTGCAAGAGTTTTATATCTTGAGACTCAATTCTACTCATATTTCAAGACTGTCACTCACATAGGTTTGAAAATAAATATTTGAAAGAAGTAAGTGCAAATTTAGAAAATTAACTGTGAACATTCATAAAATAATAGAAAAAGGGGCTTTATATTGCATGACACCCAACTTTGAGGAGAAAGTAATGACTAAATGTGCTGAAATAAGCTGGAAAAAGGCTAATAAACAACCATAAACCCAGAAATGGGCTATCAAAAGTCTGGAACCTAAAATAAGGTCAATTTTATAAAATGAAAAAAGTCAGAAAGTAAAATAATAAGCCATATGACCATATCCTCAAGTATTTGACCAACCACATATTTTATTTTCAGAACTTACTCTTGGTATATCAAAGGAAGGTATTTTAATAAAAAGAATATTTTAAAATGTCTGCATGGAGCTAGGAAAGACAGAAGTGGCAAGAAACTGGACATGCAATGGTTGTTGCTTTCTCACCTCTGGCTCTGGAACACTCATCTCTTAGGGACTGAAAAGGCAAGTGCAGCATGTAATACACGTGCTCTTTCAGGCAGCACTCACCGCTTGATGTGCTGTTATGGTCACACTTGGAAGCCGTGGCAGACTGTCTGCTTACCTGCACGAGGCCCCTCAGCGTGCCCTTTGTACACTGCCTACATTTCTGTACAGAGGTCCCTCACTAATCGTGTTCCAGTTACTTTAGCTAAGCATGATACTCTTTCCCTTTAGTGTCTTAACCCTGTGATAGAAAGCAGTGTTATGAGACACATTAATATATTCTATCATTTATGCATAAAGAAAAATCTTAGAAAGACTAAAGATGTTAAAATTGTTAGTATTTTGTGAGTGGAAGAACAAGCTGCAAAGAAGCCATATTAGGTTTATTAAAGGAACGAGTTGGGGAGGGGAAGAGAAACAAAGAGAGATGGGAGTAAAGAGCAGAGAAGGAGAAAAGAGAGTATCTCCCAAGTGGATGGGGCTCTGAAAAGAGAAACCATGCAGATAAGCCTCAGAGGTGGTGTGGTACACCCACTTAGAGACCCATCAAAACACCTCTGCAGGTGGAGTCCTGGCTGCAATAACTAACAATAAAAATGACTTTCAAAGGAGACAAGCAACATCATCTCCCTCCTTTCTGTATATTGTGTCTCAGCTGTAAGAACAAAAAAATGGTAGAGGAAATCAAAACGATTTCATTTGAAGAATTCATATGATGTTGGTGGGTAAATTATGGAGATATTAATATTTCTCTTATGTGGGAAGTATTATCTCTTCTTCCCAGAAGAGAAAGAAGGTTGGAATAGTTGTCTCCTTTACAAAGATGGATTAAAATATGTATCAATATCGGAGATGCTGCAGATCTAGTTGTAAATATAAAAGCACTAGGTAATCATTAGATGAGAAGAAACATGTTTACATTTCTTGTGTCTGGATAAAGGAAGGTATCCATCCATTCTATGGGCAATAAAGACACCTGAGTAATGCTTAGCTCTCTTTGGCAGAGTCTAATGCATATCCAAAGGAAAATCAAAGACCAAAGACATACTTTTAATCAGACCATAAAGTTATCACCATTGCCAGTGAAATTCAACATACATACAGCCCTACTACCCAGCTACTCTCAACCTGCATGTGAAGTACAATACCCCACAATTACTTTAAATGCACTCCGTTGTTATTGTTTCAGGGGCTTTAATTTTCAATGTTAAGCACAACTTCTATATAATGTCTTAAAAACCACAATGAATTTGTGTCATTGACCACTGAAAACTCAACCTAGAGTGGTAACACAAAGATTTGAATTTCATACTCATTCTTAACATCAAGACAAATACATCTAGTTTAATAAATCTTGACCAGCACCAGGGAGTTTGACTATTACATCTTTTGTTACTTGAGTGCACTGGAATAAAATCTGGCCCTGATCAATGCATAAGGCCAAAAAGGAGGCGATGAGGGAAAAAGAAAAAAAAAAAAAAAAAGAAAAAGAAAAACTACAAAAATCATCAGAGAGGCAAATTATTCTGATGGATTTGAAAGTCCCTTGTCAAATATGCAGATTAATGGGGTATTTGATTCCAGCATGAAGGGGCTTATTTTTAAAGGGTAATTATGAAAACAATGTGATGATTACAATCTCTTAAATAGATATCTTTCCTACTTACGTATTTGTGACCACAACAATATGTTATCAATATGTTCTTTTACTTTTTACTGTGTACTTTTTTTCTATGCACAAGGAAACGTCAGTTAGAAAACCATTGAATGTTTTTAAATCATGTAGTTCTGTTTCTTCAGTCCATTTTTCTGTTTATTATGCTTCCCATATTCTTCTAATTTCTCACCTTGACCTGTGTCTGCCATTTTTCAATCTTCCCCTGTTAAATGTTCTGCCTTTACTCTCCATGATGCTTGACTTTTGGCTCAGGTATAGACTCCATTACATAATAATGTACTCTCCTCAAACACTCACTTTTCTGAACTCAAAAGACTAGCCTGTGCTAATATGTTGTATTTATAATAAAAATAGTCTGGAATATTCGAGGACAAAGCCATTTCTTCAGACATTTTGGTTTTGGTTTTGTTTTTTTAAAGACAGAATTTATGTGTAAAGTTCCTGGATGCCCTGGAGCTTGCTTTGCAGACCAGGCTGGCCTCAAACTCACAGAGATCCTTGGCTTCCCAAATGCCGGGACTATCAGCATGTGTTTCTACTACCTGGCTTTCATAGCTTGGCTGTGGGTGACTCTGTACTCTGATATTCCAGACTATTTTTATTAAATATACTGTATCACCATACCTGCCAGCTTCTTAAGTCATAACAAGGTAAATAGAGACAGCTTTTATGTTTTAATTTAGGGAAAATATCACTAGATATCCCAGAGCCACAATTGGTAACTATGCACATTCTGGAAATTAAATAAAGCAAACACATTTTTTTAATTAAAATTCACAAATATGCTTCTAAATGATATATTTTTATTTCACTCATGAAACATATATTCTCTTTTTATTGCATCTAGTCATGTTATTCAGATATTGCTTTGAAAAATGTCAGCATGGAGCAGAAATTATGCATTCTCTTACTAAGTATGTACATTTATCCAAATCACCTAGTTTACTAATCTTTCAAAGCTTGACTTCCATGGTTTGCGTGTAAATTAGTGTCTACCTGACAATCTGGCTTGCTTAGTTCAGCTTCACAGCCCTGAAGTTTTGGTGACTGTTATCTGAATACCAGATTTTGAGTAGGTCATGTATCTTTTTCTGTCCCTGAGTATTCTATTTATCTCATAGTGGCTTCCAAGATAGCAAGGATGAATACACAGACCTCTTATGACTCAGTCTGAAACCTATACAATATAATTTATGACATGATTTTATTTATCGAGATGAATTTGAAAACTATTTCTTATAGCATGTATGGAGATACAAGAGATGTTCCAAGCCAAAATGCAAAGTTTATAAATAAAATAATAGAAAAATTGAGACAATCATATGATATGATGAAGTTTGTTTTATTTTTTTTATTTTTTTTTATTTTTTTTTTTGCTTGGAACTTACTTTCTGTTTGAGGGAGTCTGGTGTGCTGACTGCATGGTCCATGCCCTTGCAGATTCTCTGCCTAATTTAAGACACGTATTCAGTCAAGGTAGCCTTCTCTACTGTTCTTCCTTCTCTCCATCCACAAATCTATTATAATGTCTTCTTCTTTTCACACACACCTAGATGTGAATCATACTGGGAAACCTTACTATATTGTGCATAGCATTGCATTGAAAAATCTTACTAGATAATGTTCAACCCAATTGTTCAAATCTTTATATAAAACCAAATTACAATGGTAGTAAGTCTTTATCCAGGGCATGAGTAATGCATGATTATTTTTGCTTGCTGAATGATAATTGGTGTGATACAGAGACATGTCTTTTCATGAAAACATTAAGTATTGAATTAAAAATATGATGAACAGCAACAGAAAGGTAGATGCTCTATGGATCCACAAGCATTGGACTATGACTGACAGATCAAACATGACTGAGCACAGTAATTACTATAATCCTGCTAAGCTACTTTAATGACTCACTAACCCCACCCTACAATACAGAAATTTTCAGCCATTTTAAAGCTTTCCAGTGACATGGAGAATTACTGAGTTGCTTTGTTGGCACTTTTTTTTTTTTTTTTTTCGTTTTGCAGAGAATGCATTGTGATTATGTCAAAATTCCAGAACTCTGCTTTGTGTGAAAAGTGTGAAGCTATTCTACACATAAATTATAATGGAGAGTATGATGTGCATTCCATGTAAGAAGGTAAGAAGGATAGGTATATATCAGGTGCAGAGTGATGCTGTATAGATCAGTTTTAGAAGTTGGGTATGTGTGTAAGCATATAATAGAAAAAAAAAAGTCTAGGCCAGGAGGGCAGTCTAAAAGCCAATAGCTGAAATATCAAAGAATCTAGTGAATGACAGCAGCTATGTCTGGGGAGGTCAGAAGACATCCAACCAAAAGGCATAGGAGAGAAATGTATAGAGATACATGTGGAAAGAATCATTGTCTAAACACTTGCAGTGAACAGAGCAGACTGGATTCTTTCTGGTACAGAAGATAAATAAATAAACTGATTGAAAAAGAAAGTGTTGTACAAAGCAGCATTATATGTTCTTGCTGAAAAAAAAGTGAGTGTGTAGTGGGTACTTTTTTAGTATTAATAATCAATTTTTTTATCTTGTTTTTTAATATAATAAAGTCTTATTTTTTATCCATGTATCCTCTTGTTCAAACTCCCTTCCCCCTCCCAACCCCCTCAATCAATAGAGTTCTTCTATTTCTGAAATACAACATATTTTATTAGCATTTAACCAATTAATATCCAAAGTTAAAAAAAAGAATGTAAGCTTTTTAGTAGCATTTTAGCATCATTTAAATAGGTTTCATTAAGAGGTGTCAGTGATCAGAAAAGCACCAATATAGTAGCATACATTTCTGATTTGCTATGCCTAACATGCCCCAGATCTCCATGGTCAAAAAATTACCAATTCTATACAGAATATGAAATAAAATTACTAATCTGAAGAGTTAGTACAAATGAATTATTCTATATGGAAATCAAAACATGAAAGATTGTGTGGATTTCTTTGGTCATTATATTACTAAATTCAACATGATCACCAAACATGACTACTGAAGTATCCCCAAATCTCATAAATCATGCAAAATTCCTAATTCTGCATTCAAGAGACAGAATTTATTTAGTACAACTACAGATAAGTTAAGGGAAAAACCTAAAGAGTGAATAAAAAATATGTCAAATGCACAGATGGGCTCTGTCCCATTCTTTTGATGTATCCTGAATCACGATGGGTAGGGCAGAGTTCAGTCAGCTCAAGGGAGAAAGATAAGCTAAAATCGAACTTTTGCCTTTAGGAAAGAAGCCAACCTGTGCAGTCTTAATTCAGCCAACTTAATTTCCTACTTAAAAAAATGCTTGATGAAAGATGATGGGTGAATAAACTGATTTAAAACACAATCAAAACAAAACAAAAAACCAATCAAACAAGCAAAAAACCTTCTGGTTTGACTGTAGAAGGGTTGCTTAGCAGGAATTTGTGGTGGTCATAGTGCATCTGTGGGCATTAACTGTGACCTATTGTGCTTTCTTCTGTAGCTGAGCCTAACCTGGCTTGAGGAGCTTTAGATTTTATATTTTATGTTTCATGTATTTTAGATAAAGGAGAAGTTTTATTACTATATGAATTTTCTTTTTTTAGCTGTTCTCAATGTTTTTCATTTTTATATAAAGTTTGATATTGATTTTCAAAAAACAATATAAAAAGCCAATGCATGAAGCATAACAAAACATACTGAAGAGTATCTACAACCATCTAGAGCAGTGCTTTTCAACACTCCTAATGCTACAATCCTTCAATAAAGTTCTTTTTGTTGTGTGGACCCTTAAGCATAAAATTGTTTTTTGCTACTTCTTAACTGCAATTTTGCATCTTTTTTATAAATTGTAATATAATATCTGATATGCCATCCCTGTGGAAGATTCTGTCAACATACAAAGGGGTTTTTTCCTACCGTTGAGAAACATTGAGCAGACACTTCCTCATCTGCAGCCAAAGTTTTCCTTTCATTTCCTTGATGATTAATAAGTCTAAACATCTTTTCATGTTTGCTTTGCATTAAAGATTATTTTCAGCCTATGAAATTTATGTGGCACATTCAATCCACGATTGGTTTGGTTTTTAAGGTATCACAGAGAAATTTAAAAATATTTACTAGAGAAACCCAAAGTACAAGTAAATTTAAAGCATGAAGTTTCTAAAAACACTATGGATAAAATGGTAAAGCTTTACCAAAGGACATAACATACTTAAATATGTTGAGGTGTAGTCTGTTCATGCAGAAGAAATCTCAGTATATTAATGGAAACTCTGTTCAAATAAAATTGCAAATTTAAGCAAATTCAGTAAAATTGGATTGAGTACTTAATGGAAGAAATGCAGATAGATAGATGAATGGGGAGTGGTTACCTTATTTTTCTACTTATAATTTAGATAAAAGTAAAAATGTAGTGTACTTGGATACTCTTAAGACTCAGAAAACCATAAAAGCCTAGAGTGACACAGTGGTGTTGTGTATATTAAATGAAAGATTTAGTTATTGTTAGTTATTATGGAAAGTGTAGCTACTAAGAACAATTTGGGGAATGAATTTTATAATAACTGTTAATAATAAAAATGTTTATTTAGCTGAGGGTTAATTAATGCTATTTTAAAGTCTCTACTACTTATACCCCAATGTATGAAAAAATGCTTAAAATTGCTGTGACTAGCAGCATATATCTACTGTCCTAGCACTCAGGACATATTTCCAGAAGGAAGTAGAGTTTAACGATAAAATGGGCTATACTGAGACCCTGTTTAAGAAAAAAAGGTGGAGGAGGAACAGAAACAATGAGGAAAAAGAAATAATTGGCATAAAACTGACTCACTATGTAAAAC
This sequence comes from Sigmodon hispidus, assembly GCA_004025045.1. Taxonomy (NCBI): domain Eukaryota; kingdom Metazoa; phylum Chordata; class Mammalia; order Rodentia; family Cricetidae; genus Sigmodon; species Sigmodon hispidus. The sequence goes on along the minus strand of PVIH01017390.1, from coordinate 23,651 downwards.
AATGAAATAATATATAACATGTAATATTATATATTAATGCTTTAAGAAACAAAATACACAGGTCGCATTAGTGATCTTACCAAATAACAAAACCTCATGCATCATACATACTTTTAATTTTCAAGAACTGATGGGTGTGAAGAAGTGGAATGACACTTATTCAGAATCTTTTATGACAATTTTCAATTTTACGTATATATATGTATATATATGAAACATGACATACTATAAACCTTTTATTTCAGCATAGATTTGTAAGTGCTAATTATGTTAAAACACGTTTAGATTTAAAAGTTTATCATACATATGTAAAACATTGTTGATTATGAAATTAAAGAAGCTAATTAAAAATAGTTTCAAGATAGAGACATTACTATAGACTCAGAAAGCAGGAAGGAAAATGGGAGGGGTATTGGCTTGAATTTGGTATGAAACTCTCAAACAACAATAAACATGCGATAATAAATCATGTATCTTACTACAATTTTAAAAAAGAGGCTTCATCATATGTTATATTACAAATGTTGCAAAGCCATAAAAGAACCATCTTGTGCATGGCTAATAAACATATTTTTTTATAGAATTGAGGATCCAGACATTAACCCAAAAACCTATAAACACATGATCTTTGACAAAGAGGCCCAAAACATTCAATGGAAAAAAGATAGTATATTTAACAAATGGTGTTGGCATAGCTGGATGGAAGTGTGTAGAAAAATGCAAATAGATCCGAACCTGTCACCCTGCACAAAACTCAAATCCAAGTGCATCAAGGACCTCAACATAAACCCAGCCACTTTGAACTTGATAGAAAAGAAAGTGGGAAATACACTTCTATGAATTGGCACAGGCGACCACTTCCTAAATATAACACCAGTGGCACAGACACTAAGACCAACAATCAAAAAGTGGGATCTCCTGAAGCTAGGAAGCTTCTGCAAAGCCAAGGACACTGTCAATAGGACAAAACGACAGCCTACAAAATGGGAAAAGATTTTAACCAACCCTACAAGTGATAGAGGACTGATCTCTAAGATATATAAATAGATCGAGAATCTAGAGCCCAAAACCTTGAATAACCCAATCAAAAAATGGGGTTCAGATCTAAAAAGGGAATTCTCAGCAGAGTAATTACGAATGGCTTAAAGGCACCTGAAAAAGTGCTCATCATCTTTAGCTATCAGAGAAATGCAAATCAAAACAACTTTGAGATACTACCTAACACCTGTTAGGTTGGCTAAGATAAAAGGCACAGATGACAGCCTATGTTGGAAAGGATGTGAATCAAGGGGAACACTCCTCCATTGTTGGTGGGAGTGTAAGCTTGTTCAGCCACTTTGGATGCAATATGGCAGTTTCTCAGAAAATTGAGAATCAATTTCCCCAAGGACCCAGCAATACCACTTCTGGGTGTATACCCTAAAGATGCACAGTCACACTCCAAAGGTATTAGCTCAGCTATATTCATAGCAGCATTATTTGTAATAGTAAGAACCTGGAAACAACCTAGATGTCCCTCAACTCAAGAATGGTTTAACAAACTGTGGTATATCTACACAATGGAATACTACTCAGCAGTAAGAAAAAATGATATCCTAAAATTCACAGGCAAATGGATGGATTTGGAGAATATCCTCCTGAGCGAGGTATCACAAACCCAGAAAGATAAGCAGGGGATGTACTCACTCATTAGTGGTCTCTAAACAAACTAACAAGAAAAAAGCCAAGCATGCCCAAGCTGCAAACCACAACCACTAAACAGCTTGAGATCAGAAACACCCTGGACTGACCCTTCGAATCCCACTACACCTATAGGAACACCTGACTCACTCTGGAGGGAGTGGGGATAAAACTGAATATGCCAGGAGTGGAGACTGAACTAAGCTTTATTGGATCAATGGGAACATGGGACTGTCCAGGGAGGGGGTGGGGAGTTGTGGAGAAAGAAAGGGTGACCTGGTGTGGCGGGAGGGGAAAGGGACCTTGAATGGGGATATACAGGCATAGGAAAAAAAAATCCAGAGGGAAAGCTGAACACAATGTAAGTTTATGTGTAGCAAATTATTTGCATTATCACCCTTGATAAGTCATGCTTATGATTTTTATTTTCTTTATAGTTATTGTTAACTTATCAGCATTTTAAATTCAATTTACTATTTTTTCTTGATAAATACAAAATAAAAAAAAGACACAAATAAAAATAGAACATAAATGGGGCAAGTAAGAAATAGATTCCGAGTTTGGTCAACTGAATGGAAGGAGGAATGTTGAATATATATTTATACCTATATCAAAAGAAAATAAAACAAAGATATACCTAATATTCTAAATATTAAAGCTGACAATTAGTGTTTTTTGCAAACTTCTAAAAATTTAGATAGATTGTTGTCAGATTTAGTCACTATGACAAAAAATAATGGTGTATGTTTTAACGTTAATGATATATGCTCAAACATACTACTGCACTCTTCAAATATGCATGAGATTATGGAGGCTTTCTATTCTATAATTTTCCTGCTGCTGCTGTTAATATAAGGAGCAGAAGTGAATTATCATGTGATATTAATTCTTAAAATATCAGAAATATGTAAGTCACATACATTTCTGTAAATTAGAACAATTACTAACTAGAAGTTAGTATTCTATTTTAAAATACTCAAGAAAAATGAAAAAATAGGTTAACTGAATTTAAATAAGCATTCTTCCAATCTACTATGTCATTTGAGATATCTGTTCTATGATAATAATGATTAATCCTTTTGTCTTCATTTGCATAAGTATTTAAGTAGTTCATAATGATTTCCATTCAGTTACACATAATTTTTTTAGAAATTGCATTTGAAGAGATTCCAAAGAAAAACTAATATTCTGATTGTATAGCATGATCAATCACTATTTATTAATGTTTAACTTTACTAATAAAATAACAAAACAACTCTTTTTAAAAGTAAAACTTTCCAAGGTATTTTAATTTTAGATCAAATTAAATCATGTGACTTTTATTTGCTATGGTCTAAGTATATTATAAGATATATAACACAATTTCAAATTGTTTTAATATTTTATTTAGCATATGTATACTGTACTCATTGTAGCTATTTCTTTTGGACAGAGGCAGAAACTAATATAAGAACTTTATACTACTACATATTAACACTGCAAAAATGAAGCAGTCAAACACTGATTTGTTTCTAGTGCATATGCCAAATTATTTCTAAATAGTTTTTAAGTTTTGCTTCTGGTGGTGCAGATATGAGTCATATCACCAGGATTCTGGAGGCTACAAGTAGACTCCAGTAAATATCAGAACAGCCAACGAAATTGTAATTAACTGAAAAATATTTTCAGTAAAGTGTTTTCTGTACTTTTTACTCCTGTCTGGTTCAAGTTGAATGATATTCAATAACCACACTGGTAGCTAATTTGTTGTCCTTTGGAAGTCTAGCATGCTGTATCACATTCTCTAATTACATTTCACAGTTGATTAAAATCAGCTATTTTCTTTCCCTTAATAACAAAGATATTACAGCATATACCTGCTTAATTCTTAAACAGTAAAGATGAATATCTAAACGGAAGATTTCTAACTTTATTCTCAAACTATACTTTTATACTGGAACTTCCTTAGCAATATTAGTAAACTCATATATATCTTTGTAAGAAGTGGCCAAATACTAGATTTCTGTGCTTACCGCCTTTCTATTCTCTCCCACTTCTAGAACCTTCTATGGATGTTCCAAATTTTGTTATCTTCATGTTGCTGTATGCCAAGCCTTAATTCTCCTTGAGCTGTTTGAAAGTTTGCTTCTGCCATGTTAGTTCAAAGCTGTCATTGGTATGATTTTAATCTTGGGCTTTTAGGTAAATTCATGTCAATACTTTCACATAGCAATCTTGTTGCTAGAAATCCTCCTTTGGACTATCCCACTAGATGGATAAAAGAAATAGCACATTTGTGTTTTCTAGAATATGGGAGCATAGCTGGAATCATTTTTTCCCATGCACAAACAGCCTTCAAGATAAAAAATTGTCCTGTTCAGGGAGCAAACACCTTTATGATAATTAATGCAAGAGACAACACTGCATGCTGAGAGCAATAAGAACTGTTTAAAAAATGAAGTGATACTTGAGCTCCCTCATGAAATTATACTTATAATAACAAGCAGAACAATGATAACTGTAATATTTAAGCCTTTGTATTTGGCAAACAGTAGTTTAATGAAGTGATGCCCAGTTCTATGAGATGTTTCAGGCTACAATCCAAGTTTGAATCCAACTGTTAATTGGTGAACAGTGAGTATTTTGTTCCTGTTCTTATTATGCCATATCATATTTTTACTCCTATATTTTATATAAATAATCTGCCATCATGTAAAATGTTCTATTTTGTGCAGCACATTTAGTTTCCCAATAAAGAAAACTCTCATTAGGAAAGCCAGAGTGGAGAATACTATTCGTTTTACATATTTTGTAGATCTTACACCCAATGAATTTGTAATAACAGACAGTAGAAAGGACATATAAACAAATATATTTAAATTATTTTAAATTAGCCTATTTAATTATAAAGTTATAAAATTGTAAATAACATATATGAAATCAGAACTACAATACTAATTACAAAGAGGTATGCTGATTATGCAAAGACTAATTTATATATAAATATTTTTAAAGTAAAATGCATATGTTGAGCTATCAATTTCTTTTCATAAACAATGCTTGAAAGGCATTTCAGAATCTTCTATTCAAAGCCTTTATAGATGAGACAATTTTCTTCTGGAGAGACTATTTGAAAAGGACCTATGACTAAATTACTCCAAAAGTAGGGCTCATAATCCAGGCCTTCTGCTTGTGCAGACACTATTTTTTTAATAATAGAGCTCTCTTTAAGTAAGCCATTTGAAATCCTGAGAAATAGTGGAAAAGGAACATTATGATAAAAAGGCACAATTCAGACCAGTGCTCCTGTCTCCTAGAGAGTATGTACTTTAAAAATCTGACAACAATCTAATAAATTAGTTTTATGTAATATAGAAAGTATCCATACTAAATGGCACACAGAAAACTTCACTTTAGATTTTTTAAAGACACTTAATTGATATTAGCTATAAAGTAAGAAATTACCATGATACAATTACAGACCCAAAGAAACTAAGTAATGAGGAGATATCAGGGTGGAGGTCGCTTGTATCTTATTGAGAAGGGGAAAATTAGTAGACAGGGGTAGGTGGGGGTAAGAATATGAATAATAAGGTTGGGAGTTAGAGGAGGAGAATACTAGAAGAAATGATTAGAAAATGGGGATCCTTTTAGGATGAGATAGAAATCTAGTGTAATGAAACTCCCAGAAATCTACAATGGTGGCTATAGCTAAGACTCCTAGAAATAGGGAATAAGTAGCCTGAACATGCTGTCAGGCAAGATTTCAAGTGGAGCGACTGGTACACTAGTCCACCGATATAACCTTCAACCTATAGTCTTTCTTGCCTACAAGATGTGCTGGCATAATGATGTTGCAGAAATTGTGAGAGTGGCCAACCAATGATTAATCCAGCCTTAATACATGCCAGAAGAGGAAGCCTACCCCTGATACTGCCTGGATTGCCAGGACTCTATGATAGATGGTCCAGAGATCTAGGACTGAAGCAAATAGGCCTGCCAAAAATAAATAAATTAAAAGTAATGATGTCTAATGATATTCTGCTATACTCATGAATTGGTACCTAGCACAACTGTCATCATCAAAGAGGCTTCATTCAGCAACTGATGGATATAGATACAAAGATACATAGCCAAACATTAGGCAAAATTCCTGGAATCCTGTCTAAGAGAGGGAGTAAAAACTGTAGGTGCCAGAGGGGTCAAGGACACCATAAGTAACTTGGACTCATAGTGGCTCAAAAAGATTGAACTGCTACCCAAGGAAGATTATGAAAATAAATCACTTAAAAATCTAACAGAAAAAAATGCATGCTTTTTTGCATTGACAGCAAAATCTTAGATTATAAATATGATTACAACTTTTTAAGCTACAATGGGTATTGGCATAATATGTGATATTTTGCCCTTAATAAAATCATAGGATAAGAAGTTTTAAATATTAAGATTTAAGTGAAAGAAGATCTAGAAAATTTACTGTGCACCTTAAGAGTGACTCTTAGTATAATCTTTTTACTGAGATCAACTAATCTATTAATTTTTTACAACTATTTCAAAAATATTGATTACAACCTGTTCAAGTATGCAGAACTGTATCAATGTTATTGTGAACCCCTACTTAATAGTTACTGACTGTATATAAGATTCTCTCATTTATATAGTACATTTATCAGTCTTCTAAACATGTGTGTCAGAATCAAGATTCTCTAAGTATTTTTTCCTCTATGGAGGTTGATAACTAGATTTAAAAAATGATAAAAAACAAACCAGCCGGAATATCATACTCTTCATTTCTTACTTAGGTGGTCATTCCAACTTGGTTTTTCTTCAAAACCTGTTCTTCTGCACAGTCAAGATCTCTGTTGATTGAGTGTGCAGAGCTGATATCTATGAGTAAATTATACCCCCAAAATAGTGATATTCTTGACATGTCAACAACCAATGTAGTCATCTTACCTTCCTGTCCCCATATTTAAGAGAAGATTTCCCCTATTGATTCCTTATTCTTCTACTTGTAAACCAATCTTCCACATGTCAATTACTCCCAAACATTTCTTATTTTCTGTTTAGTACATACAGACTATGTACTTTTCTTACTAACTGATAGTGTATAAGCAATGAGTTTGTTCTTAAAATGAGAGTTATCTTTAATAAATAATGCTTACTATGCATATAAGATAAATATGTAAATTAAGTCTGAATAATAGTTATACCTGTAGTCTAATAATCACATAGTTCAGGTTCTGAGGAAGTTTATACTACACTTTTTAATGAGATCTGCAGAAATGGAAATCCTTGATGATGCTAATAAAGCCACAAAGAATCTTCCAGTCTCTAAAAAATAACGTTATGTACACTTATTAGCTTAATAAATCAAAGCTGAATAGACTCTAGGAGATTGGGCAAATACTCTGTCTTCATACACAGAACATGAAGACATCTGCACAATTGGACTGTTATATGTGTCTGTGCACATTCAAGTACAAAATAACTCTTGTATATAGGATCCAAGTAAAGAATATCAAGAATTTCCTCAACTTGCAGTTACTAATTTAATAATGTAAGTGTATAATATTATTATATTATTATGTAAATAATATAATAATAAAAATGTGTTTGTGTGTGTTTGTACATACATGTGTGATCTTTGTGCATGCATGTTTGTATTGATAGAGCATAAAACTCTGAAGGCATAAAACTACTGTTTCAAACTTAAAAGATGTAATCATAATTAAATGTCAAAAATAAAAAAATTAAAATTTCCACAAAAGAAAAATAAGTAACTTCTCAACTTAAAAACTGGTTCTAGCAACACTGAGAAGTATGAAGGTAGTTTTTTTTCTTACATTATTCAAAAATACAGAAAATAAAACAATCTTTGGAATCAAACATCCTATAGCATGAATGACTTTAATGTGAACTTGGTGACAGTATTTAATTTTCAGATTAGTAAAAGAATACAGATAAAGAAAAATATATGCTGAGTGGCATTGCTTCCTGTTGAGCAAAGATACACACACATAGGAGTAATTAAGTCTCTATCCTTATGCTTGGAGGGGCTATGTTTAATTCACAGGCTAAGAAGATTTTATTGTAGAACATTGTTGATAATTTAGTGAGTAAATATTAGATAAATTGGAATAAATTATTGCATAAATTTAATCATGAACGTCGATATATGTCAAAATCAGCCCACACATACTTTATAAACCATGAAAGAAAAAAATAAAAAGAAGAAATTATATTAGCCTATTTCTGTCCCATAGTTGATATTTGGTTATTTCTTTAAGGTTTCTGTGGCATGTACTGTAACTTGCCTTACTGAAAAAAAAGAAAAGTCAAATTCTGAAAGGTAACCAGAATATGTTTTTTTTCCCTGCTACTTTTTCTTGTCACTCAAATTTCTCTTTAATTACAAGGTAATTTACCATAGATACTAACAGGTAAACTTGATAAAAATAAAACCATAAAAGAGAATGGAAATGTAAAAATAAAATACATAATTTTGAGAAACATCTATATCATGTTTGTATCCATTTGTCCTTTGAATGACCACATCCAGAAAAATCACATAATACTCTATATGTTTTATATATATTTAGAATATTATAAAATTATAAATATGTATATATTTATATACGTTCTATTTCTAATTATATTCTGTGGTTGTATAAAGAATGAGGTTGATTCTGTATCATCAGGAATGAAATCCACACTTTCAATATGTAAAACAACTCTTTCCACATACCGAGAGTCCGTTACTATGTTAAGAAGTTCTGTAAGGTCCATTAATACTGTAATAATAGTGTATAATACTGGATTCTGGACAGAATTAAGGGATTTGAACCACTTTATCTAAATTTTCTGATTTGTAACCTGCTTTTCTAGATTTGTTTTCATCAGTATAAAACATAGGAGCTCCAGAAATTGGTTTATCCTGTACAACATAAGGAAGAATCTAATTAGTTTCCTTTATAAATAGAATTTTTTTGCTTTGGGAATATTTGTTATTAATCTCTCCCCAAAAATTACTGCAAGCTTTTTGCCAAAGTTCACTTTCCACCCATAACTTATCAATTTCTTCATTAGTTAAAGGTACAACAATTTCTGCAGGGTCCTTTCCTGTCAACTGACAAAGTCTTAATTTTCCTTTAAAAATCAAATCAGAAATATTTTCCACATAAGTTTTCAATATTTTACTCAACCTATCTGCCAGAAATATCCATTCTAATATAATATTTTCCTTTGCATTATAATAACTGTAGGAGAATGCTTAGAGGCTAAAATATCCAGAATGCAATCAAGGTCTGGATCCACTAAAGCTAATTCTCTCTCAGCTTCATCATAAAATTCTCTAGGACTATTTAAGTCCTTATCATCATCTAAGATTTTGAATTAATTAATTCATGGGTTCTTTTTCCAATAATGGGCTGTATGAGAAAGACCTTCTAGCAATTTTTGGAAATTGTTAGGAGGTCTCAATCTATCTCTCTTCAGTTACACCTTTTGGGATCTACTTTTTTTAGACCTATTTTATATCTTAAATAAACAATACAATCTCTTCTTTTTATTTCTTCAGGAATGATTTGTAATATCCAATCAGACAAAATAAAATAAAATTATAAAATGAGTGGACATCCACCTCCCTTCAAAAAAAAAAAACAGAAAAGAAAGAAAGAAATAGAATTTTCCTAAAACAGTTTTTACTGAAGGAGTATTCCTAGATGCTGTAGAAGTTTGATATATAACTATGTTATAGAATAATACTTGTATCCATATGACTGTGAACTGCACATTAGCATAACAACATAGAACTTGCATATTTTGTTTGACTTGTGTCTTTATATTGTCATGAATTTTCTTCTGTTCAATGCTTTGCTGACTTGAGCAATACTTTCAAATTTTTTTTATTTTGGAAATATGGATAGAAGATTAAACTTAGCTCTTACAACCTACACAAGTTGTAATTACTGTTTGTAATACACTTTGAAACATTTGGGGATTCTACCTGTTAAACAAACAGAAAACTGAGATTTTAAGTAAAGAAATAGGAAGGAAAACTATGGAGAGTAATGCAGATAACTAGTTATGATACTAAGAAATAGGTTTCTTGAAACATAATGGGGATGGCCTGAAAAATCTAAAGTATTAATAAGTGACTTATCTATGCTTCTAAGACAGAAGGATTTTGAAAAGCTTTTAACTGAGTTAAAAGGGCACATTTTGAAAAAGCGGCTGAAAATCTCTACTGACTTTAAACATGTAAGATAGTCTCTTGCGAGAGTAATTGACTGGTCTAATTAAAATGGAAAACCTTAGAGAGTACTGAACAGAGAGGAAATGGACACAGAGTTCAACACAAAATAAAGCTGTGCTCATCAGCTGAATGGAAAATGGAGCCTCTGTCTGCTCAAGGGCAGAGCTTGAAATCAGGAAGAAATAAACAGGCTTTTGGAAATGTTAACAGAACCTATCTGGGCTATGAAGATAGAACAGTGGCATGTTTTATCTGATCTGATATGCTTGAATATTTGTAGAAAAAAATGAAAGAAAAGCTTACTATTACTAATAATACTAAATTTGTTCTGCTTTAGATAAATATCAGCAGCTTTCAAAATCTTCAATTTTATATAAAGTTGACAGGCATATAATACTGAGGGAAAGGGACATTAGAAAGTAGGTTCAATTTAGTGGTTGTTTTTCATTGTCAATGTGACTCAATCTAGAGTCTCCAGGAAGAAAATGTGGATAAGAGATGATCTAGAATAGACTGACCTAAGCATGTTTCTGGGAGAATTATCTTGACTTCGTTACTCCCAACTGGTACCACTTGCTGTAACTGGTTCAGTTCTTTAGGCATGAATTTTGTACAACATGAGATTAGAGAAACATGCATGAATTAGTTTGCAGTAATCTCTCTTGCCTATAGATGTGATGTGACTTGTACTTTCAAGTGTCTGCTGCCTTACCTTCTCCAGAATGATGAGTTATGCCCTGCAATTGTAAGAAAAATAATCTCTTTCTTTCTTAAATTGTTCTTGCCAGGGTGCTTTATCATGGCAAGAGGAATGGAAACTAACACACTGATGTATCAGCACATAAACAAACTTCCTTTTATATCTGTCTTACTAATTTTCGTCCCATAGCTTTGAATGACACAGCAAAAGATGCACCCTCTGTACCCATGCCCGATGACTAGATATTCTTAAAATCATCCTCATAGCCCATGCCCATATCCAAACCACCCTCAGGAGTTATATGGTACTCTCCAAATTTTCAGTGAGATGTGTGTGTGTGTGTGTGTGTGCATGTGTTTGTGTGTGGGGGTAGAGGGAAACTTTATGTGTCATTTCTAGGAGTTATCCACTATTCTTTAAAGCAGAGTCACTCACAGAGATCTGGGACTAACTCATTGGACTAGATTTGGTTGCCACCAATTCTCATATACACACCTGTATCAAGTACACAGTACTGAGATTATAAGTATCTGATAGAACTGGAAAGGTGAATGAGGCCACAGTGCATTGTGTGTGAAATTCTAAAATAATTAATTAAAAAACTAAGTTGGAAAAATCTTCAGGTTTTAAAAAAGAAAAAAAAAAGATTATAAGCAATTTCTTTTTAAAAAAAAATGGGTTTGAATAATTTAATTAAAGCCACTCCCCTTCCCCAAAAAATCATGATCAAGGTGAATATCTGAAAGTTGTTCTTCTGTTTTCTTTGAGGGATCTTAAGCTTCCAAGTCTTAATAACGAACAGTTAATGTATTTTTAGTTGATCATTGTTTTGATTATGAACCTATTTTAATTTTTATGCCACATAAACTTTAGTTGTATAAAGTACTTTTACATTTTGTTTAAATTCTACAGGAGGACAATGAATCTCAAAAGATGGAAGAGAGAAACTTGAAAAAATCAGTAAAGATAATTGGACAAGAGAAAGAAAAGAAAAGCAAAAGTTATAGGGGGAAATGTCCATCTGAAGTCCCAGCTCTTTGTGTTGCACAGGCTCTTTTAGGCTTTCTTCCAGAAAGACACATCTGTGCCTTGCTCTGGCACACAGCCTGGGTGTCCTAGCTACTCAACAAATAGTTGTTAATGATAATATTTCCTATCTGCCCATCACTTTTCATGCAAATTTCATTTCTCAGCACTCTTCTTGAAAGCAAGAAAAATATCATTATGTTTTGAAACTAGTATTATAAGGCAATTGCTTTAAAACATTTTACCTGTTAAAATGTAATGTAACACAGCAACACAAATAATAAAATGAAGTTCTGATGCAAAATATCTCTCAGATTATCTTATTATATTTCCTCCCAGACAGAAGATCTATATTTTTCTATTGTACAAACAAATATTTTGTAAATGACTATATTAAATTAGAAGACAATGTTTAACTCTTCTCAGACCAATGTAATGCCTAGTGTAAAACCAATCCCCGATGAAGTATGGTGTTCTTTGTTATAGGATAAACGTCTTGATTTATGAGCACATTATGCTGCTCTCTCATATTTACACAGAGTAAATACCACTTAGCACATATACTACATGTAAGCCTTTTTTAACACTGCAAAATTTTGGCTGAACATTTCTGCTTTCTGTTTCTTTTATTTGATATGTTTGTAAAACTTCCTATCTTTCTTCCTTTTATTTATTCTGTTTCTACATATTTAAATATTATAAATACTTACACAAATTTATATTTATCAGAATATAGTATTATCTTCATTTATAGCCTTTTGTTACTAGAGATAAATTTAAATAGGAATAAAGATTGCTTAAGTATGTGTGATTTGGGAGTTTATTACTAAGTCATAAAAGTCAAGAATGTAGTGTTTGTATAAATAAAAAATGAATTTTTGGTGTTACAAGGTTTCTATCCCCATATGGGCCAGAATTTCAGACCTTCCTGGGACTTCTTTTCCCCCCAAAAGTGATTCAGACACTCAGATTATTTTCATCCTGTTTGGTCTATGTCTCAGGCACAATGCTAGCTAAGTCGTTTATCTTAATTCAACCCATTTCCATTAATCTATCTCACCAAGTGGCCATGGCCCAGCTCACCTGGGTCCCTCACATGTTTCTTCTTTGGCAGCTGGATCATGGCTGTCTGACTGCACTACTCCTACCTGAAACTCAATTTCCTCACCTGCATATGGTGCTTTGCCATATCCAAAACAGTTTCTTTATTTAAAAAAAGATTTTCACAGCATATAGAAGGACATTACCACATCACCTTGGTATAAACAGGGCTTGTTCAAGAATCAAGACTTGAGATATATGTACTGAAGTATGTTTCAACAAAGATATAAAGTTGTTTAGTATGGAGAGGTTGAAGTGACTGATTATAAAGCAAATAAAGAAATAATAATACATATTATGAGAATTTCTCTGCATATCTGCTATGGTGTTAGGTTTGTAGTTTGTGTTTTTTTTGTTTGTTTGTTTGTTTTGTTTTGTTTTTTGTAGAACTGCTAACAATGGTAATGAGTGTTTCTCTGACTCTTTGACCTGTTTGTGAGACTTTTTCTATTGGATTGCCTTGTCTAGCAAAAAAGCCAGGATATTTGCCTTGTCTTACTGTACTTTGTTTTGTCCTATTTGACTGTTGTCTCTTGGAGACTAGCTATTTCCTGAAGAGCAAATGGAGGTGGAATGGGTCTGAGGTCCAGGGCACATGGAGAGGAACTGGAAGAAATGAAGGAAGGGCAAATGCTCCAGGTTTCCTGCATACCTACAGTGCCTGATATAGGCCAAAACAGTTCATTTATTTAAGAAACAATAGTCACAGCATATAGAAAGACATTGCCATATCACTTCCCCTTTTCTGTCTAATCAAAAAGGAAGGTTTCAGTTTCAACATAGCAAAATTACATATAATAAAACAGCTAACAAGCAAGAATTATATATATAACATCTAGTCTATTTGTATTTTTTTAAAAAAAATAAAGAAAATATTTTATCATATACTTTATCCTTGTGAGTCTAAAGTTTCATATCTAATATACATTTTATAATAACTAAAGAAAATTACTTATATCTCATCTTCAACTACATCAAAGACCACAGCAGGAAATAATATTACCCAAGTAAACATGAAGTGCAAGCAACTTCCAAAATCTAGAAATGATAGATATGACATCTGTCTGCCTGGACAGTCACCCAAAGACCTTTGTAAAATGGTGGGGCATCCATCTTAAGCCTAAAGGCCTAGAGTCTGTGGCATACCTTTTATTATAGCAGAAACTCTGATCTACGCATTCTGGCATAGTTCATCATTCTCTTCTCCTTGTGTCCTAAAGAATGTCTGGGGGCTGGAGAGATGGCTCAGCAGTTAAGAGCACCGTCTGCCCTTCCAGAGGACCCGGGTTCGATTCCCAGCACCCACATGGCAGCTAACAACTGTCTGTAGTTCCAGTTCCAGGCAAACACCAAGGCAAATAAATAAATAAATAATAAATAAAGTTTTTTTTTTTTTTTTTAAAAAAAGAATGTCTGTCATTTTCTCTGCAAACCAGGCACCTAAAGAAAAATCTCAGCTTGTTCTGCCAAAGTTCAGAGGTCACTTTAATATGGAACCTACATGTCTAGTTTATACAGTCAAGCAGTCAATGCAAGAACAGTTTCCTGTCCAGTTGCTAACTGTCCTAAAGAAAGTAATTTCCCTATGGAGTTTCTTCAATGCCCATTATTCTCTTAGAGTAGGTTGTTGCTGCCAGAAACATACCTGAATAGTCTAAGTTTTTAAAATATCTTAAATGCCACACTATGTAGGTCTTTGAAGAGTTTGAAGATTACCTATCCAATTGAAACATATCTTTGTATAGCTAAAAATCTAATTAATATGACTATAAGTTTTCTCATCACAGATGGCTATTAATCTGCAATTTTAAATTATACATTACAATTTTAAATGAATTACATAAACATCATACCTTAAGTAAGAGTAGAAAATCACATAAAGCCTAACAAAATTGACCTTAAATTTGTATCCATAAATCAAAATTCATACCAATGTAAAGTATTTTTAGATTAACAGCTGATTTTTGGAATAAAGTAAATTTAATAAACTATTTTTAAAGCATTCATATACCATATCCCCTTTTTCTTCTTAGAAAGAGATTGACTATGACCATTAACCATTTATAAGGAAAACAAACATTTATAAACAATATTTTTTGAATTTGTGTGTAGTTTTTCATTACTACTTAGTGCTGATAAAGGGGCTCTGGCAATCTTACGAGGGTCCTGAGCCAGAATCATCTTAATCTGTAGCCTTGAAGCTGTTATGGCCATCTTCCCATCAGAAAATTTTCAGGTGGTCTTGGATGATGAAACCATATTTGCCTAGAAGCAATCCATAGGTTCACATCTTCTGTGGAAACAAAAAAAAAGCCGAACCTTTTTTCCAAAGCAACATATCCTTAGTCATGGATTTCAAAATCAAGAGACTTTTAGAAAATATATGTTTAAGTTAGAAGCCTTTGCAATCAGTTATATTTCTGCAATTAGCTCATTAACAGTTAAAATAAAAAACACAGTAATAACCATAATCCAGACTCTTTATATATTTTTCACCTTTACATAGCTTGTAATAATCTTATTACTCTATTTGTCTTTTATTAATGGATTTCTCTACCTTTATTCTTTTCTTGCCCAGTATATGTATTCTTTTTCACACATATGTTAATCCATTGAGAGGTTTTATTGCATATCATTAATCATTTTTCTCACCAAGGACATTTTAAAATTCTAGACTATACAGTGATGTTTTGCCAGTTGACTCTGCCCCACTTGGCAGCTTTTCATCATGGCAGAGGTGCTAGAAGCATGCCTACCTTCCCAATTCTGGGAAACAGGATTAAATATTGTGAAACTTATTTTTTACTTCTCTCTTTTTTATTGCTTTTTGAAAATCAACATCAAACAATATATAAAAAAGCAAAGTATTCAGAATATATAAAAAAATCTATACAGAAATAAAACTTCTCTTTTCTCTAAAATACATAAAACATAAAAAAAATCTAAAGCTCCTCAAGCCAGGTTAGGCTCAGCTACAGATAAAGAAAGCACAGTAGGTCACAGCTAATGCCCACGGATGCAGTATGGCCACCACAAATTTCTGCTAAGCAACCCTTCTACAGTCAAACCAGAAATTTTGTTTTGTTTTGTTTTGTGTGTATGTATGTGTTTTAAATCACTTTAATCACCCATCATCTTTCTATAAAAAAAGAATAATTTTGCTTAAAGTTCATTAATGAGTGAGTACATCCCCTGCTTATCCTTCTGAGTTTGTGAGACCTCGCTCAGGAGAATATTCTCCAAACCCATTCATTTGCCTGCAAATTTTAGTATGCCATTTCTCTTATTGCTAAGTAGTACTCCATTGTGTAGATGTACCACAGTTTGTTGATCCATTCCTCAATTGAGGGGCATCTAGGTTGCTTCCAGGTTCTTGCTATTATGAATAATGCTGCTATGAACATAGTTGAGCTAATGCTTTTGGGGTGTGAATGTGTGTCTTTGTGGTACTCCTACTCTGGGGAATTTTAGGTTTCACAAAACATCAAGTAAAGCACCACTGCCCACTACTCACTCCACTTAAGCATTTAGAAGCAGGATCTCTTAAAGAGACACATAGTTTTTGCTGCTAATGCAGAGTCAGGAAGTTGCTCTCACAAAAGCCACATTTGCTCACCACTGCAAACAGAGAGGACCCAAGAAAATGCTGCTACTAAGAGGCTATCTTTGGCTCGGTTTTCTTTTTGTTCAATATAAACAGAAACCTTAATTAAATCACATGCAGCATGTTGCTTATACTGAATCTTCTGTGAGACTGTAGGAACCTGTTTTGGTTTAAACTGCCTGCAGCAGATCCACCATTTTGAAATTCAAGCCCAAACACCATGGCATCTTAGTACCATGACTCACTTCAGAGACACAGCTCAGAAGCTGCTTTTGGCTCAGTTTCTCTGTTCTAGATCTCTTTTTAAGCTTTCTACAACTTTTTGTGGGTGTTCAGCCCATGTTGGGAAGCCATCTGTAGAAAGAAGTTTCTGGCTGGCCTAGCTCCTCCTATCAGAGCTGGTGCTGCTGCTTCTCTGGACTAGCAATCCCGAAGTCCCAAAGAAACACACAGATGCTTATACTAATTTTATCCTCTTGGTCTATGTCTGAGGCATATTGCTAGCTATCTCTTTATTTTTCTTAATTCAACCTATATTCATTAACCTGTCCTGCCACATGGCCATGGCTCACCTATGTTACCTTATATGTTTCTTCTTGGGCAACTGGGTTATGTTTCTGTGTCTGGCTCTGTCTGTCCCCTCCTGCCTATGCTCTGATTTCCCTGCCTACCTATGGTGCCTGATACAGTCCAGAACAGTTTCTTTTTTTAATTATTATTTTTTATTATGAATAAAGTAATAATTTTTATCCGTGTATATCCTCGATCAAGCTCCCTTCCCCCTCCCACACCTTCCAGTCACTCTCTCTTCTCCACATCTCTTTATCTCCTCCCCAGCAAGGGCAGGAGGTCCCAAGGTCCCAAATGGATTAGTTCAGCATCCACTCCTGGCAGATCCATTTTCCTCACCCCAGCACCAAAACTGGGTCAGGTGTTCCTCTGGAGGGAATGGGATCCAAGATGCTAGTCCAAGGTCTTTCAGATCCCAAGCTGTTCAGTGGTTGTGGTTTGCAGCTTGAATATGCTTTTCTTTCTGTTTTTTTTTTTTTGTGTGTGTTTTTTTTTGTTTAGAGTCCACTAGTGGGTAAGTACATAACCTGCTTATCTTTCTGGGTTTGTGATACCTTGCTCAGGAGGATATTCTCGAAATCAATCCATTTGCCTGCAAATTTTAAGATATAATTTTTTCTTACTGCCTAGTAGTACTCCATTGTGTAGATGTATCACAGTTTGCTAATCCATTCTTCAGTTCAGAGGCATCTAGGTTGTTTCCAAGTTCTTATTATTATGAATAATGCTACTATGAACATAGTTGAGCTAATGCCTTTGGAGTGTGAATGTGTATCTTTAGGGTATATGCCTAAGAGTGGTATTGCTGGATCTCTGGGGAGATTAATTCCCAGTTTTCTGAGAAAGTGCCATACTGCCTTCCAGAGTGGCTGTACAAGCTTTCACTCCCACCAACAATGGAGGAGTATTCCCTTTGCTCCACAACCTCTCTAGCATAGGTTGTAATCTGAATCCCAAAACAGTTTCTTTATTTAAGGAATGATAGTCACAGCATATAGAAAGACATTCCCACATCATTTCTTTATCATTTGGCAACAATCCAAAGAAACTGTAAAAGATATGTCCCACCTATTTCTTATATAACCAAACTTTATTACCAGCAGGGAGTAATCCAAAAGGTATACATAAATATAAATTTGGCAGACAGATGTGTTTCATTTTACAGAATTTGAAAAATTAAGATATGTACATCATACAGTATTTATATTTTCAGGATTTCAATGGGCAACTGCTTTGAAGTCAGAAAAGGCTGGTTCTGTTTATTATATATTTGCTAGAAGTTGTGTCCATCATGGGAATACCTGTATATATTAAGACTGACAATGTTCCAGCAAATGTCTCTAGTAAAATAAAACAATTTTGCTTATTATAATATAAAGTATATTACATGTATATCACACAAGCCTTCAGAACAAGCATAGAGAGATCATATTGAATCTAAAGAATTTGCTAAATAAAATGAAAGAAGTAATAAAGACCTCCCAAAAATAGACTGCATAATACTTTACTAATCTTGAAATTTTTCAATGCTAACAAGAAAGGAAGAACAGCCTCTGAAAGGCATTGGACTATGGAAAAAAACAACTGAGCTAAATCAGCCTGTCTACTTCAAAGATGTGCTGACTTTATAATGGAAAGCAGGATATGTTCACATTGGGGTTTCACTTTTATTTCTACAGGTGAACAAGAGCCATGGATACCGTTAAAATTGATAAAGACTTAGGGTTGAACTGGAGAAACTTGATGATAAAGAGACATTATGGCTCATCTACCCATTGGCAATTATTTAAATTGTAAGAATAACTCAAGTTTTTGGGGCAGGGTTTTGTTATTGTCTTTATATAAAACTATATATACCAATTTCAAGAAGTCAAAAGATTTTGAACATCTAGATGTTTAAAGGAGAAGAGATAGCTCTCTAGAAAAAAATTGCAAGCAAAAAATTTTAGTTCTATTGGTACCAATATACTCTACTGGGTAAAAATCTCACTGCTTAACATCTGTATCTCTTTATTTGTAATAATATTAGGGTCTTAGTTCAATTATAAATTAAAGCTGGTTTTGTAGTTGGAGTTTGGCTCTCTCCTTCTCTAAACCCAAGCATGCTTGTTAAAGGAAAATGCAAAATCTCTGTATCAAATTAGAAGCACCACTTGGTATGGGGAAGAAGTATAATTAAAAATAAGGGGCTATTCTATTCTTACTAATCCTATGCTATACAAGTGTTTATATAAAAAATTTTAAGATTATACATATATGTAAAACTTTGTATCATGATATTGATGTTCATATAGAGTAATAAATAATTTGAGAAAAAAAGGCTTTATCTAGCTCCCTGTACATTTTCTGCATTTTGGCCATTTGTCAGCTTTATGTAGTGAACCATGACAATGCCTAATTGCAAGTATCCAATAGTAAGGTGGGTCCTAGTAGTGATGATTTCACATGGACTATTACAAAGCTACTAGACTGAGAAACACAAACAAAGATGTATTTGGACTATAAACTGCTCAGGACAATTTCAGTGTGGCTAGCTGAGATGAACCAGCTTCATAGACTATTGTAGCCAAGACTTGAGAAAAGCCCTGTACCTTCCCTATATGTAGTGACTGGTCAACAAAGTACAGCTACTTGTTTCAAGACTTGAAAATTAAAATTCTTTTTTCAGGACATCCATAAGATTGCCAATTCCCCAAGACATGAGGAAGTAAATTTAAGAACATGAGGCTCACATTCCCAAGAGGGTGACTGGGTGATTTTTGGTCTTTGAATGGGTCATGAATGATTGTTATTGTTTAGGGTAATTGGCTACAAATTGTTATTGGTTATGGAAAAAGCTGAACAATGGAGATTAGGTTCAGGGCTACTGTTTGAAAAAACGGGAGGACACATATTTGATACAATATAAGGGTAGATTATGGAAGCTACATTTAAAAGCAATTATTTTAAATATCTTACATTGGATTAGAATTTTTGTATATTTAATACAAATAGTTTACATTGCTACTAAGTTGAGATTAATTTTGTTACTGTGCATATATTTCTATGCTAGTTTATGGTATTCTACCTATACAGTTCAATATAATACAAATTGTTAGTCTTTGAAAGTTATTATTAACAACTAATTAGGATATAAAGATATACAAGTTATTAGTTAGATATTTCAATAAAATTTATATTGATATTAAATATGTTTTCAAAGTCTTCTTCAGGTCTTCTTCAAATACTTCAGAGAGCTACGGAATATGACATTGAAAATATTTTAATAACTTAGGTTCTTATTATTTTTATAACAATGAGACATATGTAGCTGGCAGCACCAATCTACTTGTGAGAAGATGATAGGCATTAAAGAAATTCCATATGGAGTTGACCTTCTTTGTGGCAAAAACCACTGGACAAGAAAGTATACTTTCCTTGACTGCTTACAGTATGATGTTCAAAATGGACAAGCAGGATACACATGTGCACACACACACACACACACACACACAAACACACACATACACACACACAGCCAAACCTTGTCAGGACAAGGTAGGAAGGTCTTGTAAGAATATTCTGCTTCAGAGAGAAGTCTGTCAGACATGCTAGACCTATAGACGAAAGATGGATGCTACACAGGAACTTTGGTTGCTTGTCCAGACAGCCAGCTGTCTCATTTTTCACAGTTTTTTGGAAGTTTCTTGCTTGCAGGTCTTGTTTACTTAGTTAACCTAATTTCTTTCCTGGGTCTCTGAAGAAGTTGAAGATGAGATAGTTACAGTTTTCTAGTGACAGTTTTAGAAAAGAAACTCACTTAGAGGCTAAAGTGGATAAGTTTGAGAGACACAAAAAGAGAGTTTTTGGTTAGTAATAAAAGTTAGATAGAAAGTGAATTAGATACAATCCTTTGGACTAACCAAAATAGGATAAATAATAGAATAGTTACCTTGAATTTTGTCAATTGTTAATGGACTGGGCTTTACTCATGTAATTATTTCTGATATATATGTATATATAGTATATAATTATTAAACCTATTATATATAGTTTTCTTATGTTAGTTATAACTTTGTTATTTTTGACACAAAATGGGATATTTAGTGATACATTATGTATTTAATAAAATCAGCCTGCTATGTTAGAGAACAAAATCACCCATAGTCAAGCCATGAACGTGAGAGAGGGGTGACTCACAGCTTTCATCTCATCACTCTAGATGACCAAATGATGACCTATGCCTTTAATCACATCACATAGGAGACAGAGATTTTTCTGGATTCCTGTGTGTTCAAGGCCTAACAGCCAAGCAGTAGTAGCTCACACCTTTAATCTCAACTTCTAGTATTATAATGCAGAGTTGAACCTGGAAGTAAAACAGCTAGGCATGAAAGATATTTAAGGCAGAAAGAGGCAGACATTCAGCATTGTGTAGAAGCCACCATCCAGGATGAGGACTCTTAAAGATAGCACTTACTCTGTTCATCCTGAGAACTTGGCTGGGTGAGAGTCAACTATGGTCCGTATCCTCTCTCTCAGAGTTTCTAGCTTTTCCCTAATATCTGGCTCAGAGTTTTCATTATATACTAAGTAAAATTTGTACAATAATCACCTATCACCTGTCTTCTAATTTGCGAGGTTTTTCATTAATCAGTTCAAATATACTTTGAAGTGTTTTTGTGAGTCTTTAACCGCAGCTGTATTTTTTCACCAAATAATTTTTATTTGGTTTTATTTACTACTGAAATAACTAGTTGCAAAGTTTTGACTTTTCTATTTACTATCTTTAGTTTTATATTCTGTCTATGAATTGATACATTTTGAATAATGTTTTTATTACGTTTTGAGATCTGCTTTGAAGGATATCCTATGAAATCTAGCATCCAGTTACTCTTACAAACTTACTTTTTTCTGTTTCTTGCCCAGAGTACTATCTCCTCTCCTGTGTTTCCTTGAATATCTGCTAATCTTTAAAACTGTAGATTTTGCAAATATATTTTAGCAACTCTGAGTACTAGTACCCCTCTAGGGTTTTTTAATTTTAACTGATTTTTTGCTTTCTTAGTAAATGAGTCTTGTTTTAATGGCATTTAAGCCATTTTCCTATTCTACAGTGTCATTGTCAACACTGCTTGTTGCTCCTCAGGAAAGCACTGTTCAGAATGCCTGCACTAAGCCTGAAGGACCATGATTTTGGCAAGTTTTCCTTTGAAGTTCTTTTACCTTATCATGCCCAGGTGTCAAGCTCACTGATTACTCAGTGGTTGTTCTATTGTTTTCTATAATGCCTGGAGCACACATTGCACAGCTAATTAAAACCAAACCCACTCATCTTCATTGCAAGGACAGCTGCCAAGGTTCCTGTTATAGATTTTTCTTTCTGGTACAATGTAACCTTCTATTAGATTGCTTTTTTCCAGAATTCCTACTTTTCCCTTGAGGCAAAATTTCTGTGTCAAAACCCTGTGTGTGGATGTGAGTGAAGTTCAGCACTTCTCTGAAGGACATCTTGCTTGAGGAGTAAGTGCTTGGTAACCACAGAGAATCTGACATTTTTGACTTTTTTAGCAGTCTCATACCAATGTAATACCTCCACCCTGAGTCTTGGTTCAGCGAAAGAAATAGGCCTTGTTCCTCCAATATACTTGCATTCTCTCTAATGTTTGATTTTTACACAATAAGATACAGTCTTGTTCTGTCTTTTTAAACCTGGCTTCTGTCCTTTTCATTGAAACCTCAATGCTGCCATTTATTTATTTGGATTTTTTTTTTTTTTGTCTTTATGCTTCTGTCTAGAAAGAGTATGAGCATTTCTGGAACAGACTGACTATAGCATTTTTTAATCAGTTTACTTCTCTTTACAGGAGAAAACTACTGTTCAATAGCTACAAGAATGTTTGAATGGGATTTTTTGTTCCATTATGTAATATTCACAGATTAAGAGACAACTAATACTGACACATAAATTAGAACACATAATCTAAATTCTTCTCAAGAAATCTTTAATCATAGTGATATTCACATAGCCTATAACTCTATCTCAGAAGTCTAAGATTACTAATATAGCAGATATTTTCTCCTATAAACTCTAAGACATATTCAACCTTCTGTACAGGCCAGGCATGTGCTTGAAAGACAAGGCCTTATTTGCTCTATGACCTACATCAGCAATCCATTAAGAAATTCTAGTAATGGTGAACTACACATTTTCTTATTGACAAAGGCTCCAACCTTTTTGCTGCAAGGCTCTGTCAGGAAGAGTAAACACACATACACCAAAAGGAGCAATGACATTAATGAAGCAGCAGTACTATTCAGACAACAAAAGCATTCTAGGACAGTTGTAAACCCTTATTATTTGGTCCCTGTGTTTCAACACAAATACAATAAACCTCCTTTCTTTTTCTCCTATAGTGTTTATACTGAACTGAACAAAGACACCTAAGTACTACTACTGCTCACTAAAGCCTTGAAGGAAGCAGAGACTGTCACTAAAGAAAGTATAAAATATTCAATGCGTAATATTATTATTTTCTGTTCTATATTTTTTTTTCACAACGAATTGCCTTTATTTCGGTATGCATCCACATTTCAACATTTAGTGGTCCTGAACAGAGTGGGGAACATGGCAATGAGCCAGGAGGCCAGGCCCACCGATCTAGTAACTGGTAACACAGAGCTCCTCCAGGTCCCTTCGAGGGTCTGAGGAACAGCAACACTGAAACCTGAGTCCGAAGGGTTAGGGCCTCTGT
>PVIH01017389.1:0-42013 GCA_004025045.1 Sigmodon hispidus | reverse complement strand
GGCATGGTGTGTAATAGGGTATGAGGGGGCATGGTGTGTGTATAGAGAGAGTGGGAGGGGGGAGGATATCCCTATATACACATGCAGGGACCAGAGGAGGATGCCCAGTGTCCTCTGTATCTCTCGACATTATTTTGAGATAAGGTCTTTCACTGAACCTGAATCTTACCAGTTGTGGTAGCCTGAGTGCCCAGCAAGCTTCTTGGATCCACCTGTCAGTATCTTCCAATGCTGGGGTTGCAGACATATGTAGCTATGCTTGGCTTTTACTTGGCTGTAGGAGACTTGAACTCTGGACCTCACACTTGCACAGCAAATGCTCTTACCCACCCACCCATTTCTCTAGCCCTAAACTAAAGATCTATAAAAATAGAAAGCTATGAAATTTTGTGCCTAAATATAGGCAAACACCCAATTCTTTTCCCCCTCAAAAATTAAAGTCACTAGTAAAATTGCCATAGATATTAAATTATGTAATTTAGAGACATGCTCATTTGTCTTTTGTTAAATTGAAAGATTTGGCACAGCATGTGAAGGTAATGGTAATGGTGTATTAGAATCTATACTAAGGGGGCTGGAGAGATGGCTCAGCGGTTAAGAGCACCTTCTGCTCTTCCAGAGGACCTGGGTTCGATTCCCAGCACCCACATGGCAGCTAACAACTGTCTGTAGTTCCAGTTCCAGGCAAACACCAAGGCAAAATAAATAAATAAATAAAGTTAAAAAAAAAAGATCTTATAAAAAAAAAAAAGAATCTATACTAAGACTTTCTCAGACTGAACAGTGGAGGAAGAGATGCTAGTTGGAGATGAAGAACAGAGAGAAGATGCTGATGGTGAGAGACTTTGTGAGCAATGAGCCTGAGAACCAGAGAAGCAGAGTGTCACGGATACTCCTACTATTTTCTCTATACCACAATGAGCATCAGGATGCAGGATCTTTGGTATGAGTAGTGAAAAAACCTGTGAAGAGTGCCCATGGCATTACCCTCAGTATTTCTTTAAGTAGAGGTAGACAACAACCACCTAAATAGAAGAGAAAGAACATAGTGGATCCTAAGGGGAAACTGGTGTCTGAATACTTGCAAACCCTAGTACCACCGTTAACGCCATGCAGTGGTCACCTCCCACATTTCACACAGAGTGACTTGATAGCTGTGCTCTGGAACCGACATTCATCTTGACACCCCAGGGATTGGGCAATGTGGCTGCCTGGTCTTGGGAATCATCTCTTTTGGAAATTCCCAGACATAATTACAGGCTGCATTTTATGAGCTGCTGAGGTTCAGACTATCAAACTGGAAGAAAGTCAAGCTATTAGGATTTCTACTTTTGGGTTACTATGCCCTAATTTATTCTTGTGGTCTGATAACATCTGAGAATCATGGTTCCTCATTTTTAACCACTCTTGTTAGGGCTTGCTGTATTGTTTTAGAGCATGGGCCCACATGGAGTCAAAGCAATAGTCCAGATTCAAGTGTAATTTCAGATTCAACTGGTGGGATCTGCTTGCCAACACCACACAGGCTGTGGTCCTGGATAGATGGGTCATGGACCACAAAGTCATGTGAATGAAGTAATTTTCATGATAGTCTTAGATCTTATTGTCAGATAGGTAACTGTTTGTATTCACCTGTGAGTTTTGAGGAAAACCTATAGAAAGATCATGTTATTTAAATCTATTAACAGCGGTGCTTGTGTCGGCCTCCGGTGGGAAAACCACAAAGTAGATCGTTCTGGAACAACTTCATAACATCTGAAAAATAGAATTGTATACCCTTGAAAGACACTTCCTAATATAGTCTGAGCCTTGAGAGACAGAACACTTGTCCACGAGTCCAGAAATGCTCGTTAACGGTTTTATCGGACTGGGCAAATCATACAACCCATTGGCCCAGCAGCAGTCCATTAAAATGTTTTTGAAATATTATAACCCAGGGCTGGAGAGATGGCTCATTGGTTAAGAGCACTGACTGTTCTTCTGGAGGACCTGAGTTCGATTCCCAGCATCCACATGGTAGCTAACAACTGTCTGTAATTCCAAGATCTGACACTCTTACAGTTATACATGCAGGCAAAACACCAGTTAACATAAAATAATAAAAATAATTTTTTTAAAAAGAAATATTACGGGGCTAGAGAGATGGCTCAGCGGTTAAGAGCACTGTCTGCTCTTCCAGAGGACCCGGGTTCGATTCCCAGCACCCACATGGCAGCTAACAACTGTCTGTAGTTCCAGTTCCAGGCAAACACCAGGGCAAATAAATAAATAAATTAAGTTTAAAAAAAAAAAAAGAAATATTACAACCCAATGAAATGAGAAGGCCTAAGTCAACTGCAGGACAACTGGGTCAAATCTCTGGTTCTGTTGGGAACCGCATACTTGCCTCATTGCCAAGTTCACAAAAAACAACTCAGAGAAGGGTTTGTTTTGGCTCACAGTTCAAGAGACAGTTCAAGTTCAGTTCAAGAACACAGTCCATCCTGGCAGAGAGGTCCCCAGTCATGAACTATACCTATCATGGTGGCAGTCTTGAGGCAGCTGGCCACACTGTACCCACAATCAGGAAGCAGAGACGGATAGGTGTTCACACTCAGCTCACCTTCTCCTTTTTATTTAGTCGAGGACCACACATCCTCTTGGAGTGGTGATGCCTAGAGTTAAGGTGGGCCTTCCCACTACCTTTAAAACTAAAAAGATAATCTCTTAGGGCATACCCAGAGGCTAATCTAGATAATCCCTCAAAGGCACATGTAGAGGCTTGTCTCCTAGGTAATTCTAGATTCTGTCAAATTAATCATATTAATTATCACAGGGGCATTCTTATAAACTAGTGAAAGCAAGAAGGACAGGCCCAAACTTGGTGTCCAATTCAGTATCAACAAGATTTCCCCTGCCACCATATATATATACATATATATATATATCACTCATACACACACACACACATATATATAAAATGTAACCACAGTCTTATTTAGTTCACACTCTCACCATACACATCATACACACACTGGTCTCAAAGACTTTGGATCTTTTTGTTTTATTGTTTTTTTTTCTTTTTTTATTATTATTATTATTATGAACAAAGTCATATTTTTTATCCATGTATACCCTTGTTCAAACTCCCTTCCCCCTCCTGCCCCTTCCAGTCACTCTCTCTTCTCCCTGACACTTTATCTCCTCCCCAGAAAGGGCAGGAGGTCCCAAGGTCCCAATGTGACTTAGTTCAGCATCCACTCCTGGCAGATCCACTTTCCTCACCCCAACATCAAGACTGGGTCAAGTGTTCCTCTGGAGGGAGTGGGCTCCAAGGTGCCAGTCCAAGGTGTTTCAGATCCCAAGCTGTTCAGTGGTTGTGGTTTGCAGCTTGGACATGCTTTGCTTTTTTGTTTAAAGTCCACTAATGAGAGAGTACATCCCCTGCTGTACTCTGGGTATGTGATACCTCACTCAGGAGGATATTCTCCAAATCCTGTTGTTATTTTTTTAACAAAATAAAATATAATAAGACAAAAATTAACACATCAGAATTGGACAAAACAAACGAACAGAAGGAAAAGAGCCCAAGAGCAACCACAAGAAACAGAGACCTACTTTTTCACACACTCAGGAATCCCATAAAAAACACTAACCTTGGGGCTGGAGAGATGGCTCAGCGGTTAAGAGCACCGTCTACTCTTCCGGGTTCGATTCCCAGCACCCACATGGCAGCTAACAACTGTCTGTAGTTCCAGTTCCACGCAAACACCAAGGCAAATAAATAAATAAAGTTTTTTTTTTTTTTAAACAAAACAAAACAAAACAAAAAACCACTAACCTTGCCTGGTGCAGAGTGGCGCAGGCTCTGTGCCTGCTGCCTCAGTCTCTGTGAGTTCATGCGAGCTTTGCACATGTTGGTTTGGAGGGCTTTGTTTCCTGGAATCCTCCATCCCCTCTGGCTCTTACAGTCTTTCTGCCTCCTCTTTCCCAGGGTTCCCTGAGCTCTGAGGGGGATTTGATGGAGACATTCTCTTTTGGGTTGAATGTTCCAAGGTCTCTTATTCAGCATAATGTGTGGCTGTGGGTCTTTGTATTTGTTTCCCCATTACTGTAAGAGGCTTCTCTGGTGATGTTTGAGCAAGGCACACTGATATATAAGTATAGCAGAAAGTCATTTTACTGTTTTTTTTTTTTTCTTTTTCTTGGGTTTTTATTATGTTTGTTTTTACCCTAGGTCCCTGGGCTAGGAAATCTTGGGTTTTGGTCACTCAAGCAGTGTTGGGTTTGGCTTGCATTGTGTGGTGTGTGCCTTAAGTCAAATTTGATTTGGTGATTCGTTACTACCACAAGCTTTGTGTCATCATTTCCCTAACATATCTTGCAGGAAGGGTAGCATTGTAGATCGAAGGGTTGGTGCCTATGGTGGTGTTTATGTGCAGAGTACCTTTCTGTACCAAGGTAAAGGTGAAGGCTCTATGTAGGCACTGGCTCCACTTCTCCGTCTTCAATGAGGTGTATAGGCTTTGTCTTTAGTAAAGGGGTTTTGCTGTCAGTTTGTGAAGAACAACCTATAGTCTTGGCAACAGCCTTGGTTGTTTGGGGAGGGGGGTTCCTATTAGACCTCCCTGGACAACAGCTCAACTAGATGTTACCCAGTCCTGGTACTAGAAGTTCTTATTTGGTGACAAGAGATGGTCATTTGGGGCTCTGTCTCTCCCATTATTTTGCTATTTCATTGATATCATTTTTATATATGTATATATTTTAGGAATTTTATATTGTATTAGGTTTCCATTCACAAATGGTCTTTGAATTTAGCTGGCTTTCCCCACATTCCTTCTCTTGCCTCATCTCTTGTTTCTCTTCCCACTTGATTCTCCTCTTCCAGCCTTCCCATCAGTCCACAACTATCTATTCAATTTCCTTTTACTAACAAGATCTGATCCCCAAGTCCTTTATACCTACCCTCCATGGTTCTACAGATTGTAGGATTGTAGCCTATTATTGACTTAACAGCTAATATCCATCTATAAGTGGGAACATATTCTCTCTCTCTCTCTCTGGTTTGAAAAAAATGGTTCCCAAGGGAGAAGCACTATTAGGAGTCTTTGTTGGAGTAGGTATGGTCATGTTGGAGGAAGTGCATTACTGTGGAGACAGGCTTTGAGGTCTCATATATTCTCAAGATACTATCCAGGGTCACAGACCACTTCCTGTTGCCTGCAAGATGTAGGACTCACAGCTGCTTCTCCAGCACCATGTTCACCTACATGCCACCATGTCCCACCATGATGATAATGAACTGAACCACCCCAATTAAATGTTTTTTTTTTATAAGAATTACTGTAGTCATGGTGTCTCTTTACACAATAGAAACCCTAAGACATAAATTGATACCAGGGAGTGAGGTATCGCTGTGATAGGCTTCACCATGCTTTTGTTTGGAAGAATTTGGACTTTAGAAGTCTGGGTTCAGAAAGCAGAGGAATGCTGTAAGCACAGATTGATAGGCTATCTTGGTAGGAGCTGGAAGACAGTGATGCTTAGAATGATTTGAACGGTGGGAGCTGGCTCAAGAGGTTTCAGAAGAGACGAATATTAACAGGGAGCCTAGAGATCATTCTTATGATATTCTGGTAAAGAATGTGGCCGCCTTTGCCCTTGTCAGAAGAGTCTGCCTGAGGCCAAAGTGAAGAGTTTTGGATTAATTCCATTGGCAGAGGAAATCTTGTTAGTGCTTATTAGGGGTAACTCTAATGAAGTTTTATAATGAAAAGGAGCATGCTAAGTAGGTAAATTATAAAAAGTAAAACCTAAGAAGCAAAGGGGCACCAAAAAGTGGAATGAGACCAAGTCTTGTATTCAAGGAGATAAACAGATTAAGAAAGGGCATAAAGGGAATGGTGTCTTCAGGGCAAGATTCCACCCAGCTAAGTGTTCTATTTGTGAATATGAATGAAAGAAAAGCATAGAGCCAGATGAAGTGGTGTATGTTGTTAATACCCGTACTCTGAAGGCAGAGGCTGGCAGGTCTCTGAGTTTGAGGCCAGCCTATTTTTCAGAGCAAGTTTTAGAACATCCAAGCTTCGGCAGTGAAGAACATCATCAAGAACAGAAAGCTGGTGTAGATGAACAAGGGGCCATGTTCCAGTCTTAGCAAGCAGCAGAACTTGGCAGCTTGGACTGTGTGATTCTGGCTTTAGAGTTAAGGATAGAAGAAAGGGACTATGGAATTTGTCTCCATGGCTAAGGAAAGTTGCCGAGGCCAAGGCATGTGTTGGGTATCCCTGAATAGAGGTCTAGAGAGGCCATTGTGTGACGCTGTGAAGTTGAAGCCTGGATAGCCTCAAGATGTTAGAGATGCTGGAGCCATGGGACACTTGCCAAGGAAAGCTGCTAATGGTGTGAAACCAACCCAAGGGGAAAAAGTATATTGTAGTCAACAAAGCTGAATAGAGTTGGCAATCTAAAGAACATTTTGACATGGAAATGCAGAATTTGTAGTTTGTCTAGCTTATTTTCAGTCTTGCTTTGATACAGTATTTCCTCACTATGTTGCCTTCCCTACATTTTGGAATAATAATGTATATCCTGTGCTATAATATGTTGGGAGTATGTGATCTGCTTTTTTATTTTGATATTACAGATAAGAGATTGCATGAATCTCAAAAGAGACTTTGAATTTGGAACTTTTAAACATTGTTAAGACTGTGATAGACTATGGAGACCTTTGAAGTTGGACTGAATGCATTTTTGCATTATGATATGGCTACAAGCCTTTGGGGGCCAGGGAGTGGGATGTGGTTGTTTGAAAGAAAATGCCCCGCAAAGGGAATGGAACTATTAGGAGGTCTTGGTGGAGCAAATGTGTAACTGTGGAGGTGAGCTTTGAGATCTCATATATGTTCAAGATACTGCCCAGTGTCACAGACCACTTCCTGTTGAATTCAAGATGTAAGACTCTCAGCTCCTTCTCCAGCATCATATTTGGCTATACTCCACCATGTCCCACCATGATGATAACAGACAAAACCTCTGAACTGTAAGTGAGCCACCCCAGTTAAATGGTTTCTTGTATAAGAGTTGCCGTGGTCATGGTGTCTCTTCAGAGCAGTAGAAACCCTAAGACTTCTCCTCCCTTCCTCCCTCCCTCCCTCCCTCCCTCCCTCCCTCCTTCCCTCTCTCTTTTTTTCTTTCTTTCTTCTTTCTTTTTTGATTTTTCAAGGCAGAATTTTTCTGTCACAACCCTGGCTGTCCTAGAAACTGGAACTCGCTATGTAGACCAGACTGGCCTCAAGCTCACAGAGATCCTCCTGCCTCTGCTTCCCCGGTGCTGGGATTAAAGGTATGTTTCACCATGCCTGGCAGAATGATTTTTTTCCTAGTTCTATTTATTTTTATTATTTAATTTTTTAACAGCTGAGTAATACTCCAATTGTATAAATGTACCACATTTTCTTTATCTATTCTTTGGAGGAGCATCTAGGTTGTGTAGTCAGAAGTTTCTTGCTCCTGCATAGCCCCCAAGGGCCGGACCTGCAGCTGCATAGTTCCAAATAATCACACAGAGGCTTCTATTATAAACTGTTCGGCTATGGCTCAGACATATGACTTTCTAGCTCTTGTGCTTTAACTAATCCATGAGACTCATTAATGTTTAGTCACATGGCTTGGTACCTTTTCTCTTTGCGGCATTCTCAACTTGCTTCCCCTGTATCACCTGGCATCTCTCCCTGACTCCACCCTCCTTTGTCTTTATCTCTGCTTGGATTTCCTGCCTGCCTCTAAGTTGTCTTGCCATAGGCTAAAACACCTTCTTTAGTAACCTATGTAAATATGTAATAAAAAAGCATATTTACAGCGTACAGAAAAACATCCCACATCAAGATTCCCTCCAATTTCTGACTATTGTGAAGAGAGTGGCAATTGTCTGTGTGGTAGAATGAAGCATCCTGGGTATATGCCCAAGAGTGGTGTAGCTAGATTTTGAGGTAGATCTATTCCTGTCTTCCTGGGGAACTAGCACAGGGATTCCCATGGTGACTGTACAGTTCATGCTCCAACCAACAATGGATGACTTTTCTCTTTATTCCACATTATGGCCACCATGATCTGTAATTGTTTTATTGATTTTAGCCATTCTCCATGGTGTAAAATGAAATCTCAATTTTATTGTAATTTCAATTTCCATTTCCTTGGCAGCTAAGGATGTTGAACATTTCTTTAAGTATGTCTCAACCATTTGATTTTTCTCTTTTGAGAACTTTCTGTGTAGATGGTTTCCATCTTTTAATTGGGTTGTTTTCTCAAGATCTACCTATCTATCTATCTATCTATGTAGTTTTATATATATACATATATTTGTGTATATGTATATATATCGGATATTAGCCCTCTATCAGATGTATTGTTGGTGAAAATCTTTTCCCATTCTGTAGATTGTCGTTTTGTCTTATCCATGGTCCTTTGCCTTACAGAAGCCTTTCTCTTTTATGCAGTCCCATTTATTACTTGTCAATCTCAGTGCCTGCACGATCAGTGTTCTGTTTACAAAGTTGCACTAGGTTTCTGTCTCACCCTGAGATGCTCCCCTTCTCCAGTTGTCTCTCCGAGTATCCTCCCCCCATCCCTCCAGTTTCAATCCCCACCCACCCCCAACCTACCTATGTAATCTATTCTATTTCTCCTTCGGGAACAGGTGCTCCTCCAGTCCTCCTTGTTACTTAATTTCTCTTTTGTAGTATGGTTATCTTTTACTTTATTCTAGTAAGTCTGCCTTTATATTTTAAGTAAAATACAAAAGCATTTTAAGTCTTTTCTCTTTGCAGAGTTCTTTGTTCTGTGTGTTTATTATGTGTCAAGAGGGCTTCCTTTTTTGGTCCTCTCTATTTGGTGTTCTATGTTTCTTGTACCTTGATAAGCATCTGCTTCTTTAGGTTAGGGAAATTTCTTCTATGATTTTGTTAAATCATAGGCATTTTCTGTGCCTTTGACCTGGATTTCTTCTCCTTTCTGTATTCCTATTATTCTTAGATTTGGTTTTTTTTCATGGTGTCCCAGATTTCCTAGATGTTTTGTGCCAGAATTTTTTTTAGATTTAACATTTTCTTTGACTGAGATATTGATTTCTTTTATTGTGCCTTCAATGCCCAAGATTCTCTCTTCTATCTCTTGTATCCTGTTGGTGAAGCTTGCCTCTGAGGTTCCTGTTCAATTTCCTAAATTGTTCATTTCCAGATTTCCCTTAGTTTGGGTTTTCCTTTTTGATATAGTTACACTTTCAGATCTTAAACAGCTTTCTTCATTTCCATCAACTGTTTTTCCCCCCCTTTGGTAGATTTCTTTAAGAGATTTATTAATTTCTCTTTAAAGAACTTTGTAATAAGTCTATTTTAAGGATTTCTTTTTAAAAAAAATAGTGCTTTATCTATGTTAGAATACTCAGGGCCTGTTCTAGTAGTGTTACTGGGCTCTAGTGGAGACATATTGTCCTGGATGTTAATGATTATCCTTTTAGGCTGGCATCTAGACATCTGACTTTGGGAAGATTGTAATCCTAGGTGCCAATATCTAGTCTTGTCTTTGTTGGCCAAGTGTTTTGTTCCTTGGTTTCTTTTTTCTGGAAAAGCAGCCAGTGCTCTTCACCACTGAGCCATCTCTCCACCCCCACATCAGTAGTTTTTTGTTTACAATAGGGTAGGGTCCTGGGCTCTTAGCACCAAACTATTCAGGGCACACTAGAAGGTGATTTGCCTGAGGTCTCTGTAGGTCAAGTGCTCAGTCTGCATCATAGCTCTGCTGCTTCCCCGCCTGCCACCAGCCTTGGTTTTCTCCTCTGTAAAATAAGAATAATAATGCTGTCTAGCTCATCTACTGTTGTCAAGGTGGACTGAAATAATCCATACAAAGCTCCTAACACAGTGCCACACATGCTCACTATAAGTAAGCGTGAGATAATCGTTGTTATTTGACTAAAGAATTGCATCTAAGCACCTCCCTCTGGGCATGTTCATGCTTCAAGCACTCTGGGCTTGAATAAGGTTTAGCATCAAAGGCCTTTATTCTTTCCTCTGATCTATCAAATGCAGAAAGAGACTGGCTTAATGAACTGGAAGGCAGACAGTGCTTTACAATGCCTACAGCACTGAGGCCGCGACATTTGATGCCCATGCCATCTATTTTTCTAGCCAATATGTCTTTTTCCCTGTCTGACAACCTCTGTGTTGCTTTTTCTTTTGAAGGTAGCTTATTCTTCTTCTAATATCTGCCTTGGATTTCTTTTTTATTCTTTCTTTTTTTGACTGAAATATTTCCAGCACAAAAAAGGGCTACTAATTTCCAAGACAAAGGCTTCTCAACAATTACCACTTTCCCTATTGGCTTCAAAATTACATTTCTAAAGAGAAAGCAAAAGATATGTTTGAAGGTCCTCTGCTGCTTTTCTCCTCCCCAGGTAAATTTCATGTTTATTATTCCCTAGGCACTTTTATGCAGACAATTAATGTATGCAAATATCCATAATCAAGATAAAGAATGATTTTTCCAGTTCTAGAAGTGTCTATAAATGGTATGTACTGCACAGACCACTTTAAAGGAATACAACATTTAATGTTTAATGAGCATAATGACACTTTGCTATTTATCCTTCCACCTATGATTATTGTTTTTCTTCTTTCTTGTTTCTTCTTTCACAGTAAGTCTTATAATGAATATGTTTGTGTAAATACATTTATCCCACAAAAGTTTAGTCCTTCCTAAGTGCCAGGCTCCATAAGGAATTTGGAAATAAAGATAAAAACAAAGGCTGAAGCTCAAAAAAAAAAAAAAAAGGAAAAAGGATCTTGGGGTCCACAGACCACCACTACTTAAATACAAGACTTGATTTTGTATCTAAAAATCAAGCCTTTATGCCCATGTTTTACTTACCTTATTTTCTGTGCTAATTTTTGGTTAGCATTTTTGGAACACCCTTGTTTCTTTACTTGCTAACACTAGCTTTGGACAGTTCTAATCTGTCCAGTTGATGAACATCGAGGAGTATCTCATGATTTTCTTACACACAGCTGATTGTTAGTCACGAATACATAGAGTCATAATTATGATTGTGGGTTGTGGGATATAGCCCAAGCTGGCCTCAAACTGGTGATCCCACTGCTTCAACTTCTAAAGTGCCAAGATTATATAGGCTTGCACCACCACATTTCAGTTTCAGGAGGCTCCCTTTGTACTAGGATTTTGGAACTAGCCTGGCATCACAGACTCAGTTTCTCTTTAAAAAGCAAAATTATTTTATTCAAGTCCCTAGCTCATTTCCACTTATGTCTCAGTGAGGTTTGTGTTACCCAGTCACTCTTAGCATGAAAGAGGAAGAAATATGGTTCGACCAAGGTTCTCTCTGTACCTTAAGCCCTTAGATAAGCAAAGAGAACTCTTGGAGACATTTTCCTGTAATTTAATTAAAACAACAAAAGAAAGAAAGCCCTCTAAAACTGAGCCTCGGCCAATCACAGTTATCAAGCTGATTAAGGTAGAGAACTTGAGTTCGTCCAATGGGGCATTCCTACAAAAGACAATGGCCTAGCTGTAGCCCAGTGATTTCTTTGTACTGCAGCATTCAGCCTATGAGAACTTACTGCTCACTCGGATGCTTTACCAGCTCTGAGTTCTGCCTGATTATCAATTACTCTTTGCCTATACAAGCTTCAAATCTGCTTTGTCCAAATTTTTATTTTTAGTATAGATAACATGTTCTATAGCAAAGCAGCAAGAGACCCTTTTGGAGGACTATGTCTGTTGGTAAGGAGAAAACCAAAAAGTCAGCACAGACTCCATCCAGCTTTACCTTTACAGTACATGTACGTGCCATCCTCTTCATCAAGAATAATCTTGGCTCATTATAGTTCTGCGGCCCATAACCACAAAGACAATTTACAAGTGGTCAGGACACTTGATGTGTAATATAATGGTGGGAAAGGCCAGGGCAACTAAGAAATATGGCTTGATCAGAGAAAGGAAGGAATAGTTCAGAAGTTAACCAAGATTGAAAAAAATCTGTGAGTGCTCCCCAGCACTCTCTGGATCCTTCAGGCAGAAGAGGGGAAGTGGCTTTGGTAAGCATCCTGTCCTCTCTCCGAAGTGACTCTGCACACAGCACTTTTACCCAGCACTCATCTCTCTGTCTGGTGACACTATTCTGGGCCTCATATTTCCTTGTCACTTTTCTTCCCAGTTTTCTGCGACAAAGTCTCACGTTGTCCAGGCTGACCTGGATCCCTAGTCTTCTTTCCTCCTTTTCTCCAGTGCTGGAAAGGTACTTCTCCAGTAGCCACAGACTGTAATCCAATTCTGTGTTCTGTTTGCTTGTTTTGTGGGCTTTAAAAGAAATTCACATTATTCTCCCTAAACCCAGTAGATTTTTTGGATTATCTATCTCTAATAAAATGATTCTAATGTAAGACACCTCAGCCAAGATTTCACCCTTAGACTTCCTGAGCATTAGCTTTATCTCTTAGGTAGGCCTTCCTGGTCTGCAGACCCCAGTGTCACCATCATAAGGCATCTTCATAACAGTAGGCAGGAGACAACCAATATCATCATTAGCTAACATTTCTTGTTTACCAGACAAAGAATTCTTGGCATTCTGTGTGCCTTGCCAGGCCTGCTGCCTCACATTTGCAGTGGCCTCATCTGAAAGCTGAGGTGCTTAAGTATTTGACATTTTCCTTATTGAAAGTCTTCCAATCCCAGGACTGCAGATTCTCAGCACAGACTGTGTCTTCATAAAAATACCCAATAAACAAGAATTATCAAAAAATTAAGAAAAAAGAGGAAATACACAGTAATAAGAATGAAAAGGAAAATTACAATTATATATAAGACCAGTTTCTTGTTGCTTTGTTTTGTTTTTCTGTGTAGCTTTATCTGTCTCGGAACTCACTATGTAGACCATGTCGACTTTGACCTTGACTGTGTTGGCTTTGAACTTGGAGATCTGCCTGCCTTTGCCTCCTAAGAACTGGGATTAAAGGCATGCACTACCACTGCCTTGCTAGGACCAATGTTTAATAATAAAATAATTATATAGCACCTTTGAGATGAGATGCATGAATATCTTAAATTTTAAAATGCATTTTTGAGCTAAATAGGATGGTATATCTCTATAGTTCTAGCACTTAGAAAATTGAGTTAGAGAATCATGAGGGTGAGGCCAGCTTGGCAGGGAGATCCTGTTTCAGAATAAAGGACATACACACAAGTACAAGATTTGACTCAAAATGATACAGAAAATGATTTCCTATTACTAGATGTTGAAAAAAAAGAAAGTTTTGTAGGATATTAAAGTCAAATGGTCCAGGCTTTTAAAACTTCTCTGAGAATTAAAAAAATAAATAAATAAATAGAATTTTTAAAAGGTCTGTGCTCAAATACACCACCAGATCTGAATTACTTTTCTTATCCCAAAGATTTTAGGTCTCAACACAAACAATCCTATATGTAGTAACCACACTGGAAAAAAATGTTTTTAAACAGTCATATCATGTGGCTTGCCTGTCTCTAGCCTCCACCACAGTGCCACCATGCTCATTTCAACACAGAAGTGTATGAAGATGCTCAGCGCTGGGATGCAAGCAGATGTGACTGTTTATGACCTCCAGTGTGGGTACTTGTAGTGGAATTATGCTGGTCATGTAAATATTTGTCCGGCCTATGAGTTTATTAAAAGCTGATTGGCCAAAAAGCAGACAGGAAGTGTGGGTGGGGCTACCAGGCTAAGAAAACTCTGAGTACAGGAAGGACAGAGACAGAAGCCAGGGAACCACCAGAGAGAACCACCACAGACATGACGAGGAGACGCAGCAGATGCAGAGGAAAGAAGCTGAAATGCTGCTCTGAGAAAAGGTACTGAGTTGCATGGTTGAACAAGATGGGTTAGATTGAGAGCAAATACTAGCAAATTATATGTGTGGGCCTTAGGTCTATCAGCATAAAATAACATAAGCCTGTGTGTGATTATTTGAGGCTAAGCAGGGCTGAGAGACTAAACCTTTGGTCCAGACCCAGAAAGTCCAGGCCAGAATCATTAACAACAGGTACTGGGAACTGAATTGAAGTCTTCATGCTTGGGTGGCAAGTGCCTTACTGACTGAGCCCTCTTTTTTGCCCCCAGATCATGTTTTTAAAAATGAGATTTGAGGGGCTGGAGAGATGACTCAGCGGTTAAGAGCACCGTCTGCTCTTCCAGAGGACCCGGGTTCGATTCCCAGCACCCACATGGCAGCTCACAACTGTCTGTAGTTTCAGTTTCAGGCAAACACCAAGGCAAATAAATAAATAAAAGTGTTAAAAAAATGAGATTTGAAACTGGGCATGCTGGTGCACACCTTTAGTTCCAGCACTAGGGAAGTAAAGGAAAGCAGATCTCTGAGTTCAAGGCCAGCCTGGTCTGCAAAGTGAGTTCCAGGACAGCCAGGCCTACCCCCACTGCCCCATCACCACCAAAAAAGTGAGATTTATTGTGCAGTTTGCAAAGTAAGAGTCCTCAAAGTGATGAGAAGCTCCATCCATTGCCGTTACACTAGTTTATACAGCATAATGGAGGCAGTATTTTGACCTTTTAAGCATTTTTCTGTTTTTCATTAATGTTCTTTTTAAGGCAAGCAGGACTGGTTAAGCTTATTTCTCTATGGCTAATTGATTTAAATATATTGAATTATGTTGATAAGGACGTAACATATGGTCTGTGTTTTGTTTATAACTAGAACTCGTGTTTCAAGAAAACCAGGCTGACAAGCTTTGGTGACCATGTTTGTGGGCTATTGGCCTTGAGTCAATGTGAGCCATGGCTCTACTGTAGTTTTCCCCTATTCCCCCCCCATCTTGCTGGTCTTTGAGCTGAATGAAATGGCTGTCGTTTAGTGCTGTTTTCTGTCACCATGTATTTTCTTTTTTGCAGGCATCCATATGTGTCACAAACTGTAATTTTAATATATTTGTCAATGATTTTTTTTCTATAGTTTTCTCTATAGTTATTTTCAAGTTAGTGGCTGATAGCAAGACTTTTGAGAGATTGTGTTATATGGGGAAGCTTTTCATATGGCTAATAAGACAGCCAAAGAATTTTAAAAATACCTCTCAAACAATGTTCTCAAGAGCCAAGATTTGATCAATTAAATTGATTGTGTTTTCCTATTCTAGCTGACTTCCTAGACCAAATGATCCTGACTTATTAACATAGGAGCACCATTTTTTTCCTCTAATATGATCATTGTCTTAAACATTGTATTTTCTAAGGTTCTAGAATAAGCTTTATGTAATAAAATATAGCATACCATCCCAGCCACTCAACTTGGTTATGATAGTATCAACTTCTACATGAATTTGTTAAAAAAAAAAAAAGAAAGAAAAGAGAGAGAGAATAGATAAACACAAAAACTAAAACCCCCAAAGCAAGCCAGCTTTGCTTTTCACATGGTAACTATCTTGGCCAGTGTGTCCTTAAACACAGTAAGGAGATTAGATACTAAGGTACAGGAGCCAACACCATAAACATTGTAGCTTGAACAAAGCTCATCTAAAAAACAAAGTAACTATCACTGGTGACATAAAAATGTCCCTGCTAGCCAAACCTTAATAGAATAAAAGCTACATTCAGACTCTTTGCTGTGAGACTGAAAAACTGCCAGTGAAAAACTGTTCTTCTGGGAAGCACTAAACACTAACTCAAGGAACATCACACAGGATAATGTTAAACTGCAGTTGTTGTTGAAGTGGAGGTAAATTCCAGAGCTTCGGGGTGGGAGGATTCCTGTGCTGCACAGGCTACTCATCTCTAGTTCATTCAAAGTAGGGTCCAGCAAAATCTGAGGGTGTCATTTAGCTTAGTCAAGGGCAAGACTGTTGTTACCCAGCCCAAAGAACCCCAGGAAGCATTTCCACAAAAGTAGGATGTGTGGGTCTGGAGAGATAGCTCAGTGCTTAAGACGGGTTCACTGTACCTGGGCACAGGGGGCAAGCATTTAATCCTAGTGTTTGGGAGACAGAGACAACTGTACCTGTGAGTTCGAGGCTACCCTGGTCTACAAAGCAAGTTCCAGAACGGCCAGGGCCACACAGATAAATCCTGCCTCAAATGACAACAGTGGCAACAGCAACAGCAGTGCTTGCTGTTCTAGCAGAGGACTGGAGTTCAGTTCCTAGCACCCACGCTGGGTGGCTGACCACTGCTTCTAACTCCAGTTCCAGGACACCCGATGCTCTCTTTCTGGCCTCCATGGACACTCAAACACATGTGAGCATACATGTACATATACATAAAAAATTAATTCAAGGGCTGGAGAGATGTCTTAGAGGTTAAGAGGATTGACTGCTCTTCCAGAGGTCCTCAGTTCAATACCCAGCACCCACATGGTGGCTCACAACCATCTATAATGAAGCCCTCTTCTGGTGTGCATGCAAACATGCAGACAGAGCACTGTATACATGATAAATAAATCTTCAAAACAATAATCCAAAATAACAACACACATAAATAAAAATAAAACATTTTATTTTTTAAAAAGAAGGATCAGCAGTACATACATTATTCTGCTAGCTAAAGAGATAGCAAACAAACCACGTAATCAAAACAGTTTTTCTGAGTTGATGTTCAAGTTTCTCTTGTGATGGCATTGGTCATTCCAGTGAACCTTTTGACTGAAACATCTAGGCATAAAGGCTGTTCATAGCTGCAGTTATGATTTCTCTCGTTTTTTATCAAGTCATCCAGACTCACTACTAAAACTGTCAAGCTGAAAACAACCTTAGCTAAGGTTATTAGAAACTTGTGCTTGTAGCTAGGCCTAGAGATGCATGTTTTTTTTTAAACTTATTTATTTATTTATCTTGGTGTTGACCTAGAATTGGAACTACAGACAGTTGTGAGCTGCCATGTGGGTGCTGGGAATTGAACCTGGTCCTCTGGAAGAACAGTCAGTGCTCTTAACCACGGAGCCATTTCTCCAGTCTCTTGAGACAAGATCTTACCCCATAAACCAGGCTGGTCTAGATCCCACTATAGAGCCACCTGGCCTTGAACCTGAGGCAATCCTTCCTCAGCCTCCCAAGTGCTTGGCCTAAGGCATCAGGCCAAGCAATTTTTTGCGGGGAGGAGGTGAAAGTGGAGGTGAGTTCAAGACATGATTTTTTCTGTAACAGCCCTGGATGTCCTGGAACTCACTCTGTAGAAAAGGCTGGCCTTGAACTAAGAGATCCTCCTGCTTCTGCTGGGATTAAAGTTGGGAGGGGCTGTCTGCCTCCAGATCGCAGGATTCGGGGCACACCGATCGATGGGGTAGAGATGCAGACCCTCTTGGTCTGGCTACCAAGCAAATTTTTTTTTTTTTTTTTAAGACAGAATCTTAAGTAGCTAAGGCTAGTCTCCATTTTGACATATTCCCGAAGATGACCTTGAATTTCTGGTCTTTCTGTCTCTGCCTCCAGAGTGTTGTGATTATAAGCATATACCACCATGCCTAGCAGAAGATCTCATTTGAAAATGAAGCCCTGGCCCGGTAAAGTGATGCATCAAACGACTTTAATCCCAGGACTCAGAAGGCAAAGACAGACAGATCTTTGTGAGTTCCAGGCCAGCCCAGGCTACATAGTGAAACCCTGTCTACATAAATAAATAGCAGCCCTGCCAAGAGGACATAGTAGTTGAACATGTAACCCCACCACTTAGGAACAGAAGTCCAAGGCTAACATAAGTACAGGAGGCCCTATCTCAAAACAAACAAACAAATATATATAATAATGTTTTCAGTTTACTATTGTTAAAGCCATCTCTCCAGCCCCGTGATGCATGCTTTTAATTCCATGCAAGAGGCAGAGGCAGCCAGGCCTCTCTGGGTTCAAGGCCAGCCTGATCTACATAATTGTAGGACAGCCAGAGCTACAAAGTAAAACTCCATTCTCCATTCTCTCCGCACACACAAAAAGGAAGAAAGGAAGAAAGAAAGGAAGGAAGAGAGAAAGAAAGAAAAATAATTTTATGCTTGTCAATCTTCTTCATGAATTTCTTGTAATTTTCTATCATAACTGCTTGAAAAGCTTTTGGGAGTGAAACAGCAACTACCCACTAGGACTTTAATCCCAGCACTCAGAGGCAGAGACAGGCAGATCTTCTGAGTTTGAGACCAGTCTAGTCTACAAAGAGAGTTCCTGAAAGAAACCCTGTCTCAAAAAATAAAACAACAAATAAATAAAATAAAACAGCAACTGATCATGTATTGGAAACAATTGGAAGTGGTTGTGAGAATTCATCTTAATGCAACTGATGAGTGGATTTAGTTAGTTCTGTAATTGCTAGAATTATAACTGATGTCATGTGACAAAAAGGACATTGACAGATTCATATATATTATTGACATGTATTGATATTAATATAACTTTATTTTATTTTATGTGAATTGGTGTTTTGCCTGCATGTATAACTGTGTAAGGGTGTCAGATCTTGGGATTACAGACAGTTGTGAGCTGCCATGAGAATGCTGGGAATCAAACTCAGGTCCTCTGGAAGAACAGTCAGTGCTCTTAACTGCTGAGCCATCTCTCCAGCCCCTTTTAGAAATTATTTATTTATTTTTTGATATTAATATAACTTTAAAAGTATTAATAGGGGCTATGGAGGTCTATTCAATGGATAAAGTGCTTGCCATACTAACATGAGGACTTGGGCTCGGGTCCTCAGTACCCGTGCACGGGACAGGGCAACGCGCTAATTGGTGAGCTCCAGGTTCAGTAAAGACACCTCATCTCAGACAATAAGGTGGCTTTTCAAAGGACTGTAGTGATATTTACTTCTCCTCATGCTCCGTCCTCTTCCCTGGCCTCCCATGCCCACCTTACTCACCCCTTCATACTCCCTTTCCCTGTTCACACCACCTGACTTCTGTCTCATTAGCAGGGGACCTTAGTAGTTTCCTAACCTCTTATGGGTACTCCAGTTTAGACACATATATCCCAAATTTCAAATCTAGCATTCACATATGTGAGAAAACATGTGGCATGTATCTTTCTGGGTCTCAGTTAGTTCATTCAGAATAACTGTTCACAGTTCCATCTATTTAACTGCAAATTTTATACTTTCATTGTTTCCTAACAGCTAACTAACATTCTGTTGTATAATCTTAACACATTTTTGTTATCAATTTATCTAGGCTGTTTACGTTTCTTATTTATTGTGGATAGAGCAGTAATACACATGGATGAGCATTCATTTCTTTGGTAGGATATGGGTCATTTGGTGGGTGTGTTGTTATTAAAATTTCTTCCTAGAGATTAGATGTAAGCGATATTTGCTCCTCCTCCTAAGGTCCCAATGACAACCATAGTTCTTTCTGGGGAGCCATCGAGTTTACTGGGCTTCCTTACAGCGCACAGATGAAGATTTCTTATGGGAGAGTGGGTACTCCTTTCCCAACTGACTATACCTGAAAAGTCTTCCCTAGAAGGGCTGAGGGATTCACAATAGCTGTGTAGATGAAGCCCCTTTCTACTCTTCCCTGGTACTATTAACTGAGCCCCTAAACCTGCAAGTAGCTAGGTCTGTAGCTAGTATAGACCATAGACAAGAACCTAATATTACTATTCTGCTAAACTGACATAATATAAGACTATATCCTGGGAGCTGGAGACATGGCTCAGGGTTTGGGAGCACTGGCTACTCTCTCAGAGGACCTGGGTTCAGTTCCCAGCACCCACATGGCAGCTCACAACTGTCTGTAGTTCCAGTTCCAGGCAAACACCAAGGCAAATAAATAAATAAAGTTTAAAAAACAAAAAAAACCAAAAAAAACTGTATCCTAAATTCTTGTCTTTATATCTTTATACCCCAAAGAAGAAAAGTTTCTTCTCCCTCTCCCATAGATGGTGATCAATACAGCACCCCCACAGCTGCTCAATGTGCAGAGTTTTAGAAACTGGGTAGTGTTCAGCTCTAAATGGGTCACACCCAAGGTTTGGCCATCAGTGTGGAAGAGGAAGCAAAAAGAGCCAGAAGTGGACTTCTGCAGCCAAACCTCATTTTTGAGCATGTTAGGGCCATTGCACAGATGAGCTCCTAGCAGTGACGATGACTGAATGTGCAAGACATGCACAAGATCAGAGCAGCCAAATCCCAAGGAGGACCAGAGAAAGGCTGGTGACATCCCGCTCAGAGCTGAGGAGCTATGGGCAACTGATGGGTTCTAGTGGATGGAGAACAGGGATTCAGTCCCTGAAAGGCTACCCATGCTCCAGTGTGTGGTCCTATACCCAAGTCCATATGGACAACATTAAATTAATTTAGTAGTTTAAAAAAAAAAGAGCATATGAAGCTGGGAGAATGTGGGGGATAGGAGGAGGGTCGAAGGCGATTGACCAAAACACAATATATGCATGAATGAAGTTCTCAATTAATTTCAATTAAATGAAAATTAAAAATGAGGAAGATAAGGGGCTGGAGAGATGGCTCATTGGTTAAGAGCACTGACTGTTCTTCCAGAGGACCTGAGTTTCATTCCCAGCACCCACATGGCAGCTCACAACTGTCTGTAATTCCAAGATCTGACACCCTTACACAGTTATACATGCAGGCAAAACACCAATTCACATAAAATTTTAAAAAATGAAAAAAAAAAAAACCCAAAAAACCAGAGGCGGAAGCAGCAGAGGAAGGTGGTGGATATTGACCTCTGGCCGCTACATACATGTGCACACGTGTGTGTGTGTGTGTGTGTGTGTGTGTGTGTGTGTGTGTGTGTGTGTACATGTGTATATACCACACAAACGTACACACACAAGTGCTAGTTACTTGGTACTTGATATTTTCCCCTTGTTTTTTGACATATCAAACATATCAATTTAACCTTCTGTAGGAGAAAAAAATCAACGTCCTGGGACTTTTCAGGGGCTATGTGGAAAACCCCATTTTGAGATGAAAAGACATTTAGAATTGGAATTGGGGCAAATTGTCAAAGAAGGTCAAAAGGCCAAGCCATTTAGATGGGATGACAGTCAGG
Source organism: Sigmodon hispidus (assembly GCA_004025045.1). NCBI lineage: Eukaryota > Metazoa > Chordata > Mammalia > Rodentia > Cricetidae > Sigmodon > Sigmodon hispidus. Next base: position 20,993 of record PVIH01017389.1, on the reverse strand, counting down.
CTGTGAAACAGTTATCTGTTTAATCAGAAGTGACAAATGATTTCCAAGGCGACTACAGAAATTTTCAGAGTTGTGAAAAAACTATGGTAAATAGAAGAGCCTTTTAACAGAGAAGAGTCATTTTTTTTTTAACATAACCAAAGAACTAATGAAGCACAGAAAATTTTTTGAGAAAACAATTTTTGTTTCGTTTGTTTGTGGTGGTGGGAACTGAAGGAAAAAAAAAAAACCTTCATAATTTCATGTGAAGAACATACTGGTAATTCCCCCCACCAAGAAAACGTGGTCATTTTAACAGAAGAAAAAATTCTAATTTTACTTATATCAGTGTACTATTGATAATAAGTGATTTTTCAGTCCTTCTATTAAAATAATTCAATTTAATCCATCTTAGCCTGATAAGCATCTCTCTCCCACTCTTCCTCTTTATTTCTCTTTCCTGCTTTCCTTTGTCTATTTAGGCTTTATCTTACTCTTCACATATGTCTCCTTCTGTAAACATTATTTTCTTCTTAGTGAAAATGCGTTGTCCAGCATGTGAAAGTATTTACCTTATAACCCTGACAATGTGAGTTTGACCCTCAGAATATATAGTGGGAGGAGGGAACTAACTCCCAGAAATTTCCCTCTGACCTCCAACCGTGTGCTATGGCACACTTATATCTGCACACACACACACACACACACACACACACACACACACATACACAACACATCCACACACACATGCACGCACACACACCCTTTTAAAACTTAAAAAGAACTTTGTATACATTGTATACTTTTTGTGATTAAAACTGCATCTCATTTTCTTCGAATATTTAACTGTTTGAAATTCATTGGTTTATTTCATTGTGTATGAATGTTTGTCTGCACGTGTATATGTGGAGCTGAGAACTGAACCCCAGTTCTCTGCAAGAACGAGGGCTCTTAACCTCTGATTGATATCTCTCCAGCACATCCTTTGAAGAATTTGTGGTTTCTTTTGGTTACACCTAGAGAAGATAATTTTTAACCACTGGCAGCATTTTTTTTTTTAACAGAGGAAAGTAGGAAGTGGAAAGCTGTGGACTTTCACACTAGCATTATGAGGGCCCTAGTAAATCTACTGTCTTATAGTTCATGGGTCTAGACCCCCCCTTAGTGCACGTTCTCACACTGGCAAGAGGAACACAGCATGAAACTAGATGTCTTTTTTTTTTTTAAAGCAGAGTCTCACTATCTAGCCCTCACTGACCTGGCCTGGAACTCTCCATGTAGACCAAGTGGGCCTCAGACTTAGAGTCCTGCCTAATCTCTGCCTCTGCCTCTTCAGGGACCAAAGGTGTATGCCACCACACCTGACTCACCAGCATTTTTATCTAAATTTACCTAAGTTGTGTGAGCTTGAAAAACACTTGGATCACTTTCTATTTTCCAGGAAGTTTTACAAATACGTAATTTGTGAAACCACTTATTTTGTAAACCAATTAAATGAAACTGTTCACAAATTAATGTTAACAGTATGATCCTGGAGGTAGAAAATATCACATAAACATATAGAGACAGAGAAACATGCAGAGAGATGAAAAAAAGATATTATGGCTTTAATTATAAAATGCTAGCCATGTAGCAGGCACAGTGACACACAACTCATGATTTCATTAAGGAATGGCTGCCTTCCAACTGTTTTTGTCAGATAAGATTACTTGCTGAGGTAGTAAAAGCTTTTTCTACTAATATTTGTGAAAAAGATTTAAAACTGTTTTTCTTTACTGGTTTGTTTCTTCATAGCTCTTTCCAGCCCGTAGGGTGAGTCATCTTCCTGGAGTTTGCATTTTAAAGAGATAACATTTTGGTCCTAGAGGAGACAGGAACAAACATCTGTATCTTACAGGTAAAGAGAAAGGCTTCACTGTTTCTTCAAAAAGGACTTTGTGTCTGGTTCTCTGCCTCCATTTCCTTGAGACCTGGCTAGCATCAATCCTAAGGCATCAGTGGACTGCATTTTAGGTGAGGGATTATAGCTGTATCCACAGCATTCTGAATGGTTTTCTTTTTCTTTTTTAAACTTTATTTATTTATTTATTTGCCTTGGTGTTTGCCTGGAACTGGAACTACAGACAGTTGTTAGCTGCCATGTGGGTGCTGGGAATCGAACCCGGGTCCTCTGGAAGAGCAGAGGGTGCTCTTAACCACTGAGCCATCTCTCCAGCCCCCAGTCTGAATGATTTTCAAGTGGATAAGATATTCAGCCACTTTCAACTCACCTTTTTCTGTTTTCACTCTTTACATTGGGGGGAGAGTGCCTGAGGTTTAGGAGTCTCATGCAGATATGCCTGTACATACATATACGAGAGCGTATTTGTGTGTGCAGACCAGAGGACAACCTCAGATGTTCAGGTCTATCCACCTATTTTTGTTTGTTTATTTTGTTTTTATGGATTCTGGAGATCAGACCCAGTTCCTCCTGGTTATAAGACTAGCTCTTTGCCAACTGAACCTTCTTTCTCCAGCCCCCATATCTGAAGATTTTTGTCATTGGTAGTGGTGTACATTTGTGTACATTTGTGTGGGGGTATACATACACATGTGTGGTGTGCATGTGTGTATGGAAGCCAGAGGCCTGTGCTAGTGTTTTTGTTAATCATTTTTCACCTTAGTCTTGAGACAGGGTATCTCACTGAGCCTCTAGACTGGCTGGTCAGGAAGCCCCAGGGGCTCTTCTGTCTATCTCAGTTTCCCTAGCATATATACATTGCTGCACTGGGCTTTGTGTGCATGGGGGCTAAGGATCTGAACTTATGGGGTCTTTATGCTTGTGTGGCAAACATTTTACCAATTGAGCTATCTCTCTACCTCCCCCCCACCCCAAGTTCACATTTTTATGGTTTGATTTGGTTTGATTCTTTGAAACAGGAACTTTCATAGCCTGGAATAGCCTCAAACTCACTGTGTAGCAGTCAGCCTTGAATTCCTGGTCCTCTGGTCTCTATACCAAAGTGCTTGGAATAGCAATAAAATGCAGCACTTGGCTCTTTTTTTTTTTTTTTTAAAGCATCAACCTTATTTGAGACAAATTACATATAAAAAATGCACTCTCAGGCTGGAGAGTCGGCTTAGTGGTTAAGAGCACTTGGTACTCTTCCAGAGGACTAAGTTCAGTTCCCAGCATCCATGTCAGTGTATAACTTCAGGGGATCTGATGTCCTCTTCTGGCTTCCAAGGACAACTGAATATGTGGCATATGTTCACACAGACATGTACACATAAAAAGTAAATCTTAATAACAGAAAACCATCTTCCTCACCCCAATTCATTAGTACCACCACCACTACCCCATTCCCCACAGTCAGTGTCTCAGCCTATAATGTGTGTGTGTGTGTGTGTGTGTGTGTGTGTGTGTGTGTGTGTGTGTGTGTGTTGATCAGGCCCAGGATGTTGTGCATGATGGTGGGTACTCTATTTCTCAGTTATACCCATCTGGACTGTAAATTTTATTTTTTAATATTTATTTTTATTTTATGTGAATTGGTGTTTTGCCTGCATGTAACTGTAAGGGTGTCAGATCTTGGAATTACAGACAGTTGTTAGCTGCCACGTGGTTGCTGGGAATCAATCTCAAGTCCTCTGGAAGAACAGTCAGTGCTCTTAACTGCCATCTATCCAGCCCGTAAATGTTTATTATTGTGCTAGAAATGTTTGTTTTGTCCTTTAAAGACAGGCTACTTTTCAGTCCTTTGTCTGCCAAAACTCTGTATGTCAATCAAAGAATGCATCCCATGGTTTATGAGATGTCCTCTCTCCTTCCACACAGTGACCACTGCAATTCTAAATGATTGCTGCAAAGCTTACTCCTTTTCCCAGAAAGGCACAAGACACTAGCCTGTTAGACCGAGGGAAGCAGCTCATCTCTGCCTTTGGTTTCCTCAGATGCCAAGTAAGCCACAGGGAGTCTAGCTGAAGGAGCTGTCTTTCTGGGGCTCAGGGGAATAGAGATTCCCCATCTTTCTTATTGAATAGGAAAATATAACTAGTCAAGAAGCTTCCACGAACAAATAGAGAAGTACAATAAAGTTGGGGAGCTAAAAATGCAGGAACCAGTGCCTTGATCTGAGAGAGACCCTAGAGTCCGCGCATGGTCTGAGAGACGAGTACACAGGCCCTTGGGCTGACAGCGCTGTGACTTGGGGAAGGGCATCTTTGGATTCTTCCTCCACTTTTTCTTTTTAGAATAGAATCTCAATATGTAACTAAAGCTGCCCAGAAACTCCTTTTTCTCCTGCCTGTGCACCCTGAATGCTAGACTATGGCCGTCACCCCATCCCTGGCTAGATCCATCTGACACTAAATACTATGGAGAATAAAGTCAGATACAGATAGAAAATATTAAAGTTTTTTTGAGTGTTGGATTGAAGATGTAGTTCAGTGGTAGAGTGCTTGCCTAGCATGCATAAGGTACTTGGTTCAATCCCCATCACCACAGAAGAGCAGTTTAAGACGAACAGAAAATGGCTGGAGGGATGGATCAGCGGTTGAGAGCACTGACTGTGCTTCCGAAGGACCTGGGTTTGATTCCCAGCATCCATGTGACAGCTAACAACTGTCTGTAATTCCAAGATCTGACACCCTTACATAGTTATACATGTAGGCATATTGTATGTCAATATTCCCTTCCCATTTAATGATGAAATTATTTTATTGCTGGGGGTGTTGTTGTATCTTAGTGGTCCCAGCTCCTTGTATGTGAGACTGTGATGGGTGGATGATTTAAACCAAGGAGTTTAAAGCTATCTTGAGCAATATACAAAGACCTTATTTAAATATGCAAATAAAATGACTGTATCATAAAAAAGAAAAATACCTTGTTGTCTTTGACTTTCAAATTTTGTTTATCCATTCATCATCAACAGACATGGGTTACATCAGCCTTTTTGGACATTTGTGAATAGGGCTGTTATGACTGTAAGTGTGCAAGTTCCTGTTCAAATCCTTGCTTTTAATTCTTGGGGGTATATACTGAAAAGCGGAACTGGGTTCTATGTGTTTCTTAGTGACTTTCTGAGCACGCTGCTTGCTGCTTGTTATAGGGGCTGCAGTTCCACCAAAAGGACACAAGGGAGTTAATTTCTCTGTATTCTTCTCAGTATTTATATTCCTTTGTTTTTATTTTATTTTATTTTATTTTTGATCAAGATTTCACTATGTAGCCATACCTGACATGGAACTTGCTATATAGACAAGTGTTGGGGCCCACAGGGACTCTGTTAGTGTGACCTTATTCCACCTTAACTCCCAAGGTCAGAGAGTCCAAGTTTGTTTTTTCCCTGCAAGGCTACATAACAAGATATTTTGACCAAAGGCATGGTTACCAGATGTCCTATTCTTTAAGCCTAATGCTGGATGTTTTGAGTATTGAGGAAATGTTTACACTTGTCTGTACTTTGTAACCATGGTGTCCTTGAGAAGGAGAGGTCTTTTGCCTCCTCCCTTGTTGGCATATAAAAAGCCCACGAGAAATAAACTCAGGGCTGCTACATTATTCATTAAGAGCCCTTCCAACTCTATTTTTCTGTCTCTGGTCTTATTCTTTTTATCGCTGATATTTTCCCAGTTCACACTTTCCTCATACCAAGGATTGTTAGGTAGTCGGCGGGACCCGATAGATTACGACAAACAAGACTGGCCTCAAATTTACCACAATCTGCCTGCCTGTGCCTCCTGCATGCTGAAACAAAAGTGCCTAGCTCACTATTTGTACTTTTGATAGTAGTTTAGTTAGTTGTCCTGATGGATGTTTGTGGTGGCAGCTTATTGTTTTGAGTGGCATTTTCCTAATGATTGCAATGCTGAACATCTTAAGTGCTCTTTGGCAATTTATGAAACTTTTATTCCTTCACCAGCATTCAAGGTATTTTTCTATTTTTAAATAATGTTGGAGTTTCCTTGTTGGTGCCACGTTGTAGGAATTCTTTATTATCTTCTTTTTCCTACAAGATCTCATTGTGATGCCTAGGTTGGTCTTGAACTCAGGCAACATGTAGAGGGGTCCATTTTTTTGAGGAGAATACTGATGTCTCTCAGGGGGTTGTGGCCCTCCACTCCAGGAGGACTGGCTCATAACCTTGAGAGTGGTGTGATATGAAACATAGTTCCTCTTCTGCACCTGCCCATCTGCCTTGCTACTTCCTGTGCTGAACAGAAGCAGCATGAGACCTTTGTGAAGAGAGAGGAAACACCAATGCTGAGCTCTTCGAATTCCTAGCCCCCAGACCATCAACCAAACAGGAGTTCAGAAAGAGTGATTCTCTCCATGGAAGGCAAAGTTCAAGAGGCTGGCCCGTCAGACTGGACCAAAGGGTTTCTTGTTTTGTTTTTTTCTTGAGTTCAGTATTGTTTCTAGGCAATTGCACATTTGCATTTGGTGAGAGAGGATCTGGTGAGGATACAGTGACAGACATTCTGTCCCCTCTGGGTTTGCAATCACCCTTTGGCAGACTTTCTTCCTATGCTGTGGCAGCCAGTTTTTCAGGTTCTGTGAGACACTCAATGATGGACCGTGTCATCAGCACGCTCGGTTATTACATAGGCTCAACTGTGTTCACAGGAGAAAGACAAATCGAATGCTTCATGTTAATTATGATTTTCACCCCCTGGGTATAACCTCTCCTTACCTTAGCCACTCCACGGCAATAGCAGTTTAGACCCTAAGAGCTTCAGGTCCACTGTTCAGAGCTTGTGACTTCTGCTGGGAATGCAAGAATCAAAGAGATCTTTAAGGCCACCCTCCTAAGATAGCCAGACCTGTGCATCTTACAATTCTTAAAGGCGCAGGAAGTGCTTAAGACTTATTGATCATTCTTGAAATAAATTTTGTCAGGGACACTCACTTTAGCCAACCATTGCTGCTTGATGCCATAGATAGATGCAAAATGCTGGGCTTGGTGTGCAGAGCATCCAACACTGATGTCATTGGTAGTTGTGTCTTGACCAGGAATGAAACAGCAGCAGACACAGCACAATAAATGATCAGTCTTAACTCTTTTTCTGTGCCTGTGATATTTACCTCTGAGGCCTCATTGAATTGGTTTATGACACCAGTGAAGTTATGGTTATTCTTCATTCTTCACCACTCACCCCCTTTTGTTAAAGACTCCTTGACAAAAATTGTGTATATTTCAGGTATGCAACTCAATGGAGTTTTTATTGTATTGTGTTGTGTTTGGCCTTTTATTGCTGTTACTTTTTCGTTTCTTGTGCTTGGTCTTATGGTTGTTTTTTTTTAAATCTTTCATTTGAGATGAGGTTTTGCCATTTTACCCAGCATGTGCTCAGTGCTCCTCCTTCCCCAGCCTTCTGAGCAGCTACAGCTTGCTTTGATGCTGTGTATATTGTGAAATAATTGCCACATGCCAGTTACCTCACACAGTTACCATTCTCCTCTGTGCATGATGGGAACCTCTAGGATTGCCCTCCTCTGTGCATGATGGGAACATCTAGGATTGAGTTTGTACAGAAGTCATATTACTACACAATAAGGTTCTTTTTTTTTTTAAAAAAAAAAACTTTATTTATTATTTATTTATTTATCTGCCTGGAACTGGAACTACAGACAGTTGTTAGCTGCCATGTGGGTGCTGGGAATTGAACCCGGGTCCTCTGGAAGAGCAGACGGTGCTCTTAACCACTGAGCCATCTCTCCAGCCCCCACAATAAGGTTCTTTGTACCCCTTGATCTACACCTCATTTTCTTCTCCCTCCAGCTGCTTAGCATCTATACTGCTCTTTGCTTCTCTGAGTTCATCTTTTTCTGATTCCTTTCCTCAGCATGCTTTCACGGCTGCAGCTTCCTCTAGCTAAGCTATTCTCAGGTAGTTTCATGTAAACCTATCTATCTATTCCAGGTTAGCTCAGTCCTATTCTTTCTAAGCCCCTTGGATGGGTAGATCTCTCCCATTGAGTTCTTCTCTAGCATCTCGCTCTACTGTATAGAGTGCGTCTATATGGCTTTTACCTGGTTACTGATTCTCTCACAAAAGATTTGGCTCCTGGTATATTGAGAGTGCTCAATAGTATTCACTGAACTTGTGGAGGAAGTGTGGGGGTTACTAACATACAAGAACCAGAGAAGAGTCCTTGCCAGGTATCAAATGAGCAAATCCCAAGGGACAGAATCAGAAAATGCTTCATTTTTACAGCTCCCTTGTCTTTTGCACCAGCCATGATCATCTGTGGGTAGGAAAAACCAAAACAAAACACCAGCTTTCTTCACCTCTGTTCTCCACCCACACACCTCCAGTTCGCTAGAGGTTTCTGGGTTCTTTGATGCTGAAGGTGGAGAAGGGTGCAGGGAAACAGAGCAAGGAAGTAGGGATTAAAGAGAGTCACTCACTGTAGACACCAATTTTAAGGGTCCTGAGAGTCAAGATCAACACTGGAATACTTCAGATAAATAAGGGTGAATGTATGGCAAAGATACGAGTAGAGAATAGTGTCATTGCTGTCTTAGTACATTGAGCTGTATCATGCAGTAGCAGTCCAAGGTTTCTAGGGCATGGTGTCCCTTGATGGGTGAGTTCAGGTTTTACAGTAGTGTGTGAACAGACTGGGTAACACAGGATGTTATCTGTATTTATATTTCTTGAATAGAGAGTATTATCTCTTCTGCTTGGTTTAAAATATGAGAAGATATTTAAAAAGTTTTAGGCTTATTTTATGTATGTGCACCTCGTGTCTGCCTGTTAGATCCTCGGGGACTGGGGTTCTGGAGGGTTGTGACCATCATATGGATGCTGGGAATCGAACTAGGTCTTCTACAAGAGCCCAAGTGCTCTTGGCCACTGAGTCATCTCTCCAGCCCCTTGAGAGGATATTTTGATGTGTGTGTATACACTGGCACACTTTTTTCCTGGTGGCTTCACTCTCAATGTGTCATGGCATGATAAACATTCTTATTTTACTAGTAGTCTTGGAAGCGGGCTTTTAAAGTCTGAGTCTGTCAAGTGTTTAAAATCTATATTCCTCCCATGGGCTTCTCCTTGGTGTGGTCTCCAGAGGCTTCCCCTTGGGACATTTGTCTGTTTCCTGTGCTGTGGGAGAAGTGTTTTCTACAGGCTTCCAGCCTCACTCTAGGTGTTCAGAGGTTTGCTTTATATGATTCTTACCTTCTGATGTCTCTTTCTTCTTTCGTGTGGCCCTTTGGGAAATATTTAATGCAACTCCATGTTGTACACACATGTAACTCCATCAGTATCAGGCATTCAGAGCCAACCTTGGCTGCATATTGAATCCAAGGTTAGCCTATGCTTTAAGTCTTTTTTTTTTTTTTTTTTTTGACAAAGTCTCATGTAGGCCTGGGTAACCTTGAGCTTCTGATGCCTCCATTTCCCTGGTGATGGACTTACATTGACTTTGTTGCTTTGACCTGATGTCAAGGCAGCACATCAAGATGAAACCATGTGGAGAACTAAACCATTTATTCTATTTCCGGGGAGCCAAAGCAAACGAAGGAAAGAAGTAGCGCTTACAGTTTCTTCTGATTCCAGGGTCTGTGGTTCCCCTGGTCAGCCCACATCTTCAAAGTTCTACCACTTGCAGTTGGAACTTTCTGTCCCTCCAGATACTCTTAAATATCCTGCAGCCATTTCCCAAATAATTGACTCAGAGGCTCAATATTACTTACAAATGCTTAGCCAATAGCTCAAGCTTATTACTAACTAGCTCTTACACTTAAATTAACCCATAATTCTTGTATATGTTTGGCCACATTCCTTAGTATCTTTTCTCAGTCCAGCATTTTCATCTTGCTTCCACTGTGTCTGGCTGGCAACTGCCTCTGTCCTTTCCTCTTTCCAGAATTCTCTTAGTCTGGTCACCCCACCTATACTTTTTGCCTGGCTACCTAAAATCAGTGTTTTATTAAACCAATTTGAGTGACAAATTTTTACAGTGTATATGAGCATTATCCCACAGCAGCCACTTCCCAGGGGAGCTGCCCTAAGGACTGAAACTGTAACGAATGGACTTTTGAGAATGATTATCATCCAAACTCTAAGAAACTAAGAAGGATGTGGCTCATTATACTGTACTTTCTCAGAATGCCCCACTGAACATGACTACAACTCACAGGTTCCCAAAGCTGAGAGTAGTACAATGTCTCTATCAAATGGAATTATGTGTATAAAAAAAACTGGGGTTAGGGGGGCAGGATGCATGCTTAACATATGGAAATCCCTAGGTCTAATATTCAATAACCTCTCCATATATATATATATGTGTATATGTGTGTATGTATATATACATATGTATATGTGTCCTGCAACATATATATATATATATATATATATATATATGGTTCACACACATATGAAAGACTTAAACTTTGAGTAGCTATTTAAGAGTTCATCGTTACTGATTTTTCTCTGGAATAAATAAAATAAAATCTGTACACGCAATGTCAAAGTATAAGTGGCCATTTCCAAGTAAGCAAATTCACAGATTTAAATCAGCAGAATTCAGTTAAATGTGTTTTGGCAATGTGGTTGTCTTTGTTCTAGCATGAGAATATAACGCTGATCTTTAGAGCTATTTTCAGGGAAGATGATCAGTCATCTTCCTGCCAACCAATCTGTGTTGTCTGTGAGCATCTTATTAAACTTAGCTTATCTAAGAGAACATGAACTATATGAACTGTTTCCTCTTAGGTTTACTGTGAAGTAGGACAATGCTGCAAAATAAGAATTTATTTGTATAACATGTAATCTGGCTTATCTGACATCCATCCATCTTATTAAAATCTAATTTCTTCAGAGAGCATTTTGGAATGTCAAGGACCATGGACAGAATACATAACTCATGAGGGCAAGGTCCAGTTTGCCCGTGCTGTTGCTGAGTGAATGGAATAGCAACTGCAGCCCTTTCTCCTCACTCCACCCTTCTGTCTCCTCTCTTTCTTAAACACAACAGACCAGACAGACACAATTCAGCTAAAGGGTATTGGCTCAACAGAAACTTAGCAGTGGCTGTGAAGCGAGCATCCTCCATAAATGTTTTGATAATTGTACACTTGTAATTAGGTTCTACATGAGAGAACTCGTTCTCACGGTACAGCCTGAAAACTCTCTTCACAGCTTATTCTAGAGCTCAGGGGTCTCTGTGTCCTACCAGTCAGGGGCTGAGTTTGTTTCGAGATCCAGAGCATTATGACACCGTGGACAGACAGTATCACCTATCTGACCTGTGGCTAAAACATGGTAGAAATTGGTGAACTGTCTCTAAAGGACATAAAGCAGCAAAGCAAGTCTGTTTATATTTAGGTTGTTGGATATCTTCCCATCTAAAGCAGAGCTAATTACACTGTTTTTCTTCAAGGGGGTAGTTGGTTCTATGTTTCAGCTATTGTGTTTACATGTATATGTGTGTGTACCTGTTTCAAAGTAACAATTCCAGTTTAGCAACCCGCTAATTGTAGGGATTGCTGAAAAGATTATTATGCATGTTATTGCAGGAGAGCTCAGCACTCTATAAACTCAGGTAGCAGGAACTAGGGCATGTCTCAATTTCCCATATTAGTATTGCAATAAACCAGCTCCTCTGTAAACAGCAGGCCGAGGACAGGGTGGCCCCATTGAGCCATGGAGGCTTTTCTTTTCCTTTGGGTAATTTTTACCTTGTTTTTGACTTTGCTTCTTTCTTTATGCTCTCTTCTATTTTTCTCTCCTCTCTCATTGTTAACTAGAAAAATAATACATGCCAGGCATAAAAGTCCATGAAATAGATTTAAGTGTGAATCTCAGAAATAAATGCATTTAAATCTGCTTCTCAGTTATGACCAACTTGTGGAAATTGTACCCTCTTCCAGATATCTTTCCATGGGTGCAAAATGTGTTTATGCTCTGCTTTCTTCACTGACTAAAAAAAAAATCACTTGTAGTTATCATTTTAAGAGGGCAGTGAATGTTTCATCTATGGAATTTGTCTAGATAGACCTCTGTTATTAGATGTCCATGTGTAATTTTTCATTAACATAAAATATACTACATTGACTAATGTAATGTCAAAGTATTAGTAAATAGTTTAAGTCACTTCTTTAGCACAGATCCCCAAAACTGGAATGACACATAAAGAAACAGTTTTGAAGCCTCCCTGAATACATTGTAAAATTGTCTTTCCTAAAGGTTCTACAAGGCTTTGTTCCCATCACCAGCAGGATGTGAAGGAGCACACTCTAACCTCTCTGCTAGCTGAGAAATCCACATTGCAGTTTATCTTTTGCTAATTTGGAAAGGCAGCAACGTTTCGTGTATTGGCAGTTTTCATTTTCAGCTATTTAACTATTAATGAATTTGTTTATTTTAGCCAAACGTTTATTGTTTAACTGTATTTGCATTCATATTCTGGTCTGTTGTCCAGTGAACATTTAGAGCTGTCTACTATTGGACTTGCTTGCATGAGCTCACTTAATGTTTGTTTATGTAATTTCTCTCCAATGATTATTTCAAACTTGCATATGTCTTTTTAGTGCATAGAAATTGAAATACTTATGCAGCATTTCTTCCCAGCCCCCTCCTCCTTTTCCTTCTCTCTCTCCTTATCCCCCCTCCCTTTCATTTTTGGACCTAACCCAGAGCCTTGCATGCTAGGCAAGCACTCTTGATTTGCATCCACAGGCCTTTTTGTTCCATACTCAGTCTCCCCCACACACATTTAGAGACAAAGATCTTGCTTTGAACCCACAATTTGCCTATTTTACAAGCATATGCTATTGTACCTGGCTTGATTTATTTATTTTTATTTTTTAAATGGTGCTGGGGATGGAACTCAGGTCTTCTACATGCTAAGCACATGCTCTACCACTAAGCTATACCCTCAGTTCTTTTTTATGTCTTATTTTATTTATTTACTTGTTGGGAGCTGCGTGAGTGCCGCGCCTTAAAGATGGCGCTGGCTTCCGCCTTCTGCCACCCCGACGGCGAGCGCTCCTCCGACAAACAACTCCAAATATGGTTTGTGCGGAGCTGACTCGCTTGCTTCCGTATGCGTGGCCCTATGGTAGAGGCCCACATGGCAGTAGCTGAGTGGTGAACCTGGGGTTTAAAGCTGGCTGCATGGGCTGGGAGCGGCTGCTGCAAGGATTTTCAAATAAAGGACCTGGTCAATTGCCACGGAAGGATCCTGGTGCCGCGTCTTTTCCTGCTGGTCGGGGTTTGGCGCGGCACATTTACTTACTTATTTTATGTGTAGAAATGTTGGGCTGGAGAGATAGCTCAGACTGTTCTTCCGGAGGTCCTGAGTTCAATTCCCAGCAACCACATGGTGGTGGCTCACAACCATCGATGATGACATCTGGTACCCTCTTCTGTATACTGTATACATAATCAATCAATCAGTCAATCAATCAATAAATCTTTAAAAAAAAGAAAAAAGAAAAGCTTAACCTGCATTTTTGTGTGTGCACTGTATGTGTGCCTGAGCCCACAGAAGTCAGAGGATGGCTTTAGATCCCCTGGAACTGGAGTTACAGATGGTTGTGAACCATCTTGTGGGTCCTAGGAATCCAGGTCTATCAGAATCAACACTCCAGTTTTACAAATAGTGGTTTTTGTTTGTTTGTTTGTTTTTTCAAGACAGGGTCTCTCTGTGTAGCCCTGGCTATCTTGGAACTCGCTCTGTAATCCGGGCTGTCCTTGAACTCAGAGATCCACCTGCCTGTGTTTTCTGAGTGCTGGAATTAAAAGCGTGTACTACCATGACCAGCTATCTTTTTATATATTTTTTAAAAATGTTTATGTAAATGAACATTTTGCCTGCATATATGTTTATGCACTGTGTATGTATGGTCCCATGGAAGCTAGGAAAGGGTTCCAGCCTTGAGTTGCAGATGCTTGTGAACCACCATGTATGTGCGGGAACTGGACCTGGGTCTTTTGCAAAAGTAGCAAGCACTGGTAATTGCTGAGTCATCTCTCCAGTTCCCACCACTCACTTTTCAAAATGTATTTTTAGCAGGATTGTGGTGGCATACAGGCAAGAGAGTCTGTGAGTTCAAGGCCAGCCTGGTCTGCAGAGAGGGCTACACAAAGAAACTCTGGCTCCAAAAACCAAACAGCAAACAACAACAAACAAACCAAAACTAAATAAAACCTATGTTGAACTTCAGATCCAATTGATAAGGTTTAGTTATTCAATGAAGCCTTCTATTTTCATTATTTGTGTATATGTAACCTTTGGTTTTTAAATTAAATTTTATAAGACAGGGTCTCACTGTATGTGTCAGCCAAGGCTGGACTTCAGAGCTCAGGGATCTTCCTGCCTCAGTCTCTGGAATGCTGAAATTCCTGACACCTGGCTACAGAAACTGTTTTGAATGCAAAACAGGCAGATGCACAGATCTGTCCCTTCCTGGGTCTGGAGATTTAACAGTCCACTTAAGGAAGGCAAAGGTAGAGATTTGTGAAGTTAAGACTGTCTGTTAGGAACCAGTTGGACTGCAAATCCCTACAGAAGCCCTGAGCATTTAGGATGGGCTGCCGGTCATAAAAACCAGGAAGAGGCTCCTGGACAATCTGCCTCTCTGGAGAAATGAACTTTCACCAAATTCTCCATTCTTTTCCTCTTCATTTTTTTCTTCTGAGTTTCTAGAGGAAATCAACAGCATCTATAGTATTAAGGAATGATGATGTAAGACAGCTCTTGGGGTTGTAGAATGTTCTGTGGTTCATTTTGTAGAGACACCAGCAGACACAAAGTTCAAGAGGAATGCCTAATTCAATGGTAGCGGTCCTGGCTTTGATCCTAACTCTTCACCCCAACTCTTTTGCACACAGACTGTGAGAGAGGCTGGACAGACAGACAGACAGACAGACAGACACACACACACACACACACACACACACACACACACACACACACACACACAGAGTGGTGAGAGGGTGGGGGAATGTAAGGACCAGGAAGAGAGATTCAGAGGAGTGTTCCTTGGGAATGCTTTCCCTGTAGTAACCAGAAACAGCTCCTTACAGGAAAGTGTGAGCCTCAGGGTACAGAAGGTGAGTTAGGTAGGTAGTTGCAAAGCAGACACAGTGGTCTGGCTTACTTTTATTTTGCCATTTTGGATTATTTAACTATTTGTATCAGTGACACATTCAGCAAACACATTTGTTTTTCAGTTGCATTTATGGTATGCCTTATAATCATCCTGTCTTGGAAAAGTCTAAATGATCAGTTCAGTAGCTCCCAGCAACACGCTGTGCTGGAATCTATCTAGAATGTAGGCATGGTGGCTAAGAGGAACCGCTTGGTTTGTTAAGAACTGGCTCTGTGAGCCTGGCCTTATGAAGTAGCCACAGATTTCACAAGTCCACACATATGCCTGTTTGATCATGTTTGTCAAGAGTCTCCTATAACTTGGGTCTGAGGACAGACACCTAGTTCCTGCCATGCCAGGCTCTTCAGCTAGCTACAGTATGGGGATGGGGGTTGGCTAAGTCTCTAAGCTTTTGCTTTACAACCTGGATTTTAAAAATGCTGCAGTTTCAAGGGACCTATCAGGAAGAACATTTTTTTTTTTCTTTCTTCCTTCTTATGAAGATAGCATCTCCAGACAGTTGAAGCTCACCTGAAATTCCTAGATGATTAGGAGGTACTAGAGACA
Source organism: Sigmodon hispidus (assembly GCA_004025045.1). Lineage (NCBI taxonomy): Eukaryota > Metazoa > Chordata > Mammalia > Rodentia > Cricetidae > Sigmodon > Sigmodon hispidus. The sequence goes on along the minus strand of PVIH01017389.1, from coordinate 5,362 downwards.
GAAGAGCCATGTGACTTGGAAGTCTCTGATTTTGAATACAGTTCCTGAGGAGTTTGACCTCTCACTTTTTCAGCCTGGGCCAGGGAACCATGGATTTTACCTCCCAGCCAGCTACTTACAGAGTGGTTAGGACCCTCAGTTGTCACACTGGCCTAGGGCAGCCTCATCTTACAGCTCAAGCCTGCCCAAAGTCAGACTTGTTCTTCTGGGGTGCCCTCCAGTTAAGCTTTGATCTTGGCATGTAGCTCAATGGTGTGGAGCTCCTAGGTTGGGCTAAAAAGCTGCACTGTGACTGAGCCTGGGACACTGCTGCTTCTACCCTGAAGATGGCATGTTTTTTTTTTTTTGTTTTGTTTTGTTTTGGTTTTTTTAAACTTTATTTATTTATTTGCCTTGGTGTTTGCCTGGAACTGGAACTATAGACAGTTGTGAGCTGCCATGTGAGTGCTGGGAATCGAACCCGGGTCCTCTGGAAGAGCAGACGGTGCTCTTAACCGCTGAGCCATCTCTCCAGCCCCTTGTTTTTTTATATGTACCATATTAATTAGGTTAAAAATTTGACCTACACACTAATACACTTCACAAAAAGACATACATACCATATACAGCCTTGGCAGGTCTAGAACTTGCTTTGTAGACCAAACTGACCTGGAATTCCTAGAGAACCGACTGCCTCTGCCTCCTGAATGCTGGACCAAAACTAGACCCTCTCACGTGATAGGCAATGTGAACCACACCCAAGCCTTGGAACACCCTTTTGTAAGTGAAATCTTTTCTGGAGAAATTACTATGGCTAAGCACTACTGCCACCTGGTGGAACATACCCTAATTACAGGAAAATAAATAAAGCTGAATGAAGTTAAAAAAGACAACCAATGTTAGTTTTAAATAATCCTTTTCAAATTTATATTTAATAAGGAAACTGCTACATAGATCACTAACATTTATTAATTAAAAATAAGTGTCATTAATTCTGAAGTCTTGTGACACTGACTTCAGTTTTTCATCTATCTTTGGGAAGGAAAAAAAAAAATCCACTTTTTAAAAATTGCTCCAGGCACTAAAGAGATGGCTCAGTGTTTAAGGGCACTGGCTGCTATTCCCCAGCAGAGGACCCAACGTCAATTCCTAGCGCTGACTGTGCCAGCTTACAACTGTCTGTAACTGTAACTCCAGTCCTAAGGGACCTGACTCTCTTTTCTGGCCTCTGCTGGCACCAGGTACAAACATATACAGACATTAATGCTTAAAAGCACTCATACATATTTTTAAAAAATTTGTGCATCAAACTGTGCAATGGCAGAAAACAAAACAAAAAAATGCCTGCAAGTCCATAGTGATGAGTGAGTGCTAGATGGAATAAGCATGGAAAAGGGCAATCTTTCTTAGACATAAAATCCTAAAAAGGATGGTAGAAATCACCATTTCAAAGGAAAAATTGTATACGAAAGGTAGAAAAGCCTGAAAGGCCTGATCATCAGCTGAAATGGGACATCACGCACTTCCGGGGGAGGGGAGGCTGGAGAGAGCTCAGCTTTACTCCCGTGACACTTGGCTGCACACGAGATAACTAGACCGGAGTCTCGAGGAAACCCCGATAACCCTGAGTGAGCAGCCTACAGCAGAAGAACCGGCCTGTACACTCCTGGTGGTGCACACCTTTAATCTCAGCACTCGGAGGCAGAGGCTGAGTTCATGAAAACCAAGCAAAGCCTGAGGAGCAGCTTCAGAATTAAATGGACCAAAGAGATAGGGCAACTGACTTCGGTTCAACATCTAGACTTTCCTTTCTGTAAAACTCACTATTGGCTGGGCATGGTGATACAAAACTGTAACCCCAGAAATTGGGGCAGAGGCTGGAGGATTGGGAATTTCAAGCCAGTTTGGTCTGTGTAGCCAGATTCAGAATAACAACAAAAGTCATCACTGGGGCAATTGAAAATACTTTAGATATGACTTTAAGATTAACCAACAATATTTAAACATTATCACTAATTTGGTCATCTTGATTTTGGTATGTAACAGAATTTCTTTGATGTAGAGAATGCATGTGGAAATATTTATTTAAGAACCATCATGTCTTCTTACCTTCAAAAAGTTTTAAAATGACATACACCTCCTCTCCGCACTTACCCTTCCAACACACATACACAGAGAGAGTCAGAAAGAGAGCAGACAGAGAAAGAGACAATCAGAGACAGACAGACAGACAGACAGACAGAGACAGACAGACAGAGACAGAGATGAAGCAGGACTAGCTAGTCTTTAACTTTTTAACCTTTGGGACTAAAAATCTGGGTGAAGATTATAAAAAAATTTTTCCCAAATAGCTGTGTGTATCTGAAAGTTTGTTAAATAATGTTAAATAATATCAAAATAATTGTCCACTAAAAAGGAACAGAAGTGACGAGTCTCTTTTAAGCTGGGTCTGGTGGTGACTGAGCACCTAGAGAGAAGCCCAGACAAGAAGACTGCTTGAGTCCAGGAACTGAAGACCAATCTAGGCAACATAATGAGTCCCTGGATCTGGGGCTAGTTGAAAGAGGGGAAAAAACATGATATTATATGAAAAAAAAAATAAGTAAAAATCTTCTTTTAACTGCTGTTTTTAGACATTCTCAGGTTGAGCATTTTAGTAAGTGGCCTTCTAATTTTTCTATGCAAATGCAATATACATACATATACATGCAGATTTGTATCTAAATATATGCTTGTATACAGATTTATTTATTTATTTATTTTTTGAGTCAGAGTTTCTCTGTGTAGCCCCGGCTGTCCTGAAACTCACTCTCTTGAGTTCAAAGCAACTCAGACATCTGCCTGCTTCTGCCTCCCCGGTGCTGGGATTAAAGGTATGTGCCTCCATGCCCAGCTCTAGATAGAAATTTTAGTAGGTTTATGCTATCCTACACTAGATCATACATGCTACTTGATACAAAATTTTATTACATTTGCTTTCCTTTGTGTGTGTTCGAGCGATGAATACATGCCAGGATGCACACGTGGAAGTCACAGGGCAACCTGCTGGAGTTGGTGCTCTCCTTACTTCTGGGGCCCCGGGAATCCACTCACATCATCAAGACAGGGGCAGAGTTTACCGGAGTCATCTTGACAGCTCCAGCTACTTGACTTTTTAAGTGTTGTCATTGGGGGCTGGAGAGATGGCTCAGCGGTTAAGAGCACCGTCTGCTCTTCCAGAGGACCCGGGTTCGATTCCCAGCACCCACATGGCAGCTAACAACTGTCTGTAGTTCCAGTTCCAGGCAAGCACCAAGACAAATAAATAAATAAAGTTTTAAAAAAAAAAAAAAAAAAAAAAAAAAAAAAAAAAAAAAAAAAAAAAAAAAAAAAAAAAAAAAAAAAAAAAAAAAAAAAAAAAAAAAAAAAAAAAAAAAAAAAAAAAAAAAAAAGTGTTGTCATTGGCTTTTTTTATTTTAAAGAACATCTTGCCATATAGATGTTCTCAAATTTGAGGCCCTTCTGCCTCAGACTCTAGAATATTATAATTGATATTTTCTTGTATGTATGTGTGTGTGGCACACATGCCTCCTTATTTTTTAAAAATAGTATTTATTTTTATTTTACGTAAATTGGTGTTTTGCCTGCATGTATAACTGTGTAAAGGTGTCAGGTCTTGGAATTACAGACAGTTGTTAGCTGCCATGTGGATGCTGGAAATTGAACTCAGGTCCTCTGGAAGAACAATCAGTGCTCTTAACCATTGAGCCATCTCTCTAGCCCACCTCCTTATTTTTTAAAGCTCCCGTCTTATTTCTAGATCCTGAATGTAATACAACTTATTTAACAATCTTCTTATTCATCAACATATAAATTATTTCCTTTTTCTATTGAAAAAAACCCCAAAAACCTTGGTTGACATTTTTGTGTTTTATTTATATGGCTTAGGTATGGAATCCTCGAGTCAAAGAGCATCTATCTTTAACTCACTGGTAAATATTACAAGAGCCATCTTAGGTAGCAAAACTCGACTGGAATGGCTTCTTTTAGTGACCAGTGCCATAACCATACATTCAGAAAAAGTGTGAACAATGCATAGAGTCCATTTGACTCCATTTGACTGCTCCTTATGACCCAGGACCTGCTCATCCTCGTGCTTTGCTGACAAGCACAGAACAATGATTGCTGCCCTTGGGTCTTACCAGAGAACATCTCTGGCTGTGTTCCCTCATGCAAGTCGGTACATGATCACAGTCTCTCAAGAGTTCATTGTTAACCTGAGGGGTTAAGCCAGCTCTGCTAAATACTCTTAATTACCTGCATGTTTTCTGGTGTGTTTACTTTAGGGATAGAGCTACTAATGATTGTGACTCTTGGATCATTACTTTTCTTGCTTCTTTTTGACCATTTTCTTGTTTTTTACTCACTGCTGAATTAGTAATATCACTTGTGTATATGAAGGAAAGTATTGGAAGTACCAAGAAAGGCTTAATGTAAGGGAATAAATATCATAATCCTTTCTAAAATACATGCCTTTAAGCTGGATTTGTATCTGCAAAGGGTTGTTATGCTGGGAAAAGAGTATGTTGCAAGGGGAGGGGCAGAAATAGTTATCCCAATGAAATCTAGGCTCGGAGATTATTTCCAGGCCAGTGGAAGTGTTTTGAGTCATCACTGAAAGCTATCATATGGAAAATATAAGACTAAGTAAGGTGACTGTACATAATGAATATATTATGTTTTTAAAAATGCCAAAAACTAGCTTTAGCCCATAAGTGATCTCTTCAACAATGCAGCAATTCAAAAAAAGCTAAAAGAGGTCAATCATGGCAGTCACAGCTACAGAGTGAGACCCTGTCTTAAAAAAACAAAACAAAACAAAAAAACCTAAAGTACAAAAAAGGATTTTGAAATGTTTAATCATATAGAAACAACCAGTGTTTGAGGGGCTAGATACACTTACCCTGGAGCCAAGCTCAGCCCCAGCACTCAGCAGGCTCATTGGGAGAATCATGGGAGTTGAGGAATTTAAGAGCAGGCTGGGCAACTTAGCAAGATTCTCTGTCTCTGTTTCTCCAATAATGCTATCGGTAAAAAGATATGCATACCCTAATTTGAACATTATATAATATATATAATATATTAAAACAACACATGGAATCACGACCTCCAGCAGCCTGACTGCCTCTTCCTCACTTGCTCCGTAGCTCCAGCTTCACCAGATCTCGGAATGGACCCCAACTGCTCCTGCTCCACCGGCACCTCCTGCTCCTGCTCCTGCTCCAACTCCTGTGGCTGCAAAGATTGCAAATGCACCTCCTGCAAGCAGAGCTGCTGTTCCTGCTGTCCTGTGGGCTGCTCCAAGTGTGCCCAGGGCTGTGTCTGCAAAGGGGCCTCAGAGAAG